>JAANSM010002583.1:0-14683 GCA_036850725.1 Orchesella villosa | reverse complement strand
ATGATTATGATGCTATTGTAACTATTGCTGTCAAAATCACGCCGCATTTCAGGTTATCGGAATGGTATTAGATATAATTTGTTTTCATAAATTTAATGCTTATTACACGATCCAGACTAAACACTGCTTTATTTTACAAAAGATGAAATGTGTTATAAGTGTTATTTAATTTCTGAAATGTCTGGATTGGACTGGAAGGTTTTACCCAGAAAACAAAACAATACTTAATGAATGGTGGGAAAAGGTCATCCCATAAAAATATTATGCGTAGTCTTTGAAATTCCAAACGCATGGTTTGCTAGTAGGATGCCGTATTTCTGTCATCAACACGAAAATTTAAAACGACACATCAACAATCACAACAGCTTTATTCCATCAGCAGCAGCCCTTCCTTTACTTAAAACTCCCATACATTAAAAATAAACGCTCGTGAGATATGCTTTTTTTAAATGTAGCCTTTGACAGTTCCTAAAGGATGTGGTGATTGATGCCAACAAAAGCAATAGGATATCCCTGGCACGTCGTCAAATTGGGAGACGAAAGGGAAGATGGGAAGAAACTAATAAAAATGCGTAAACCATAAAAGCATTTGAGATCCGAACAGGTCATCAGAGGGCAAAAGCAAAGGGAAGCAATTGATGAAAGCCATGACCGTGAAATGTGAAACAGTAATATATATACGCGTAAGCTTTGACATCATGTGTACCTGTACCCAAACACCAACAAAAACTTCCTGGCTCAAGAAGGTATATACAAATAGTAAAACATACGTTTCCCAGTAAGAATTTCCATAGTCAGAGAACTCAACATCATCATCACTTCAGCTTCAGCATGCAATTGAAATGTCCTAAGTCCTAACCAACAATTCCATACATTTTACACACTATCCATCCGCCCTAAAGAAACTCTCCCTGTCTCTAATGTCCTGCTTTCTACGGTTGGAGTAGTTTGTTGAGACACAAATTGGTTTGCTGCTGTCACCAAACCAGATGTGTTGCGTGCATCGCATAGTTGTTAAACTGGTGCGTAGAAAGAAGGCGAAACCCCAAGCGCGAGGAAAAGGAATACATATATATTTAAATATGTGTAACTAGTCAGCAGTAGAATAGTAATATAGTGAAGTGTGCAATGTCACCGGCATTCTGTTTCCCAAAACCATAATATGTGGTTGTGGCAATGTCTTGTGTATCATTATTAGTGAGCAAAAATGACACCTAGGTGCTTATATACACACACTGTACGAGTACACGAGTACAAGAGCGCCTTCATAGAAAGGAAAGAAATGGTATCGTAAGGCTAATGGGAAAGAACCAGCAATAACAGACGAAGAGTTCCTGAAATGCCACAAGAAATTCTAGTAACAGAAAGAAAAACTTTTGACAAATATATGTACATACATAAGTATAACCTACTCAACATGCTGTCTTGTTTTGAGGGACAATTTTCTTCCTTATCTATATTCTTTCCCTTTGTAAACCAGCTTCCTGATGCGTATACATACATATTATATGCTGCTCTTGTTAAAAGTGTCAAGCGGAAGACATGAGATGGTCTGCAAAGCATCATAAAGTTCATGTGTTTGGTTTCGTATGTACACGCATCAAATGTATAAAAAGTGTCACAGACTTCTGTCTAGATTGGAGCACGGAAATGGGAAACAGGGGGGAACTGTTTTCTTTTTTATGGTTCAGAAAAGACGATGATGATATCGTCATTCAATGTTTTAACCATTTTGAAAGACGATCTGTGAAGAAAAAAATATAGTGCACTAGAGCACAGAAAAATTGTCCATATGGAACCAATTTCTGTGCCAAGTGAAACGATATGTGTGCTTTGATACTGAGAGAGGGTAATAACAGGACGAATAAAAAGTGTGAAAGATATGAGGAAAGTCAACTGTTTCATGCCGTTTCCAAAGTATATCGACAGAAATATGGGAATGTGAAAATTGCATTGTTGTAGAGGACGTACTTGAAAAGGAACATTTTCCTGTTCTTTGAAGAAAAATAAGTGGCACTGGAACTCTTTTCCCGTCGTGCATGCCTTAGAATTAGACCGCAACTCCTTTAGAGAAAGATTGGAGCAAGAGAGAGGGTTTGGAACAGCATATCCATCTCTTTTACTTGAAGGAATCGGGACCCTTTGTGCTTCCCTTTTTTTGCAAAGACTCTCAAGCTAGTTTTGTGGGGACCATTCTTTCTTCATTCTGTTTTTTGTAGCTGTGGCTTCTGACGTGATTTTAGCTTTGGCAAAAGTCATGTTAGTATATCGTGCTGGCATCATTTCAAAATCTTTTCAAAGGGTTTACCACTAGTTTAGCAGCACTTATTTAAGGACGCAATGTAACCTCGATAAACGTACATAAATATCCAACTTTCCACATCGAAGTTTACCATATATGAAGGTCTAGAATGCACTGTATTATTATATCCTTATAGCAAACCCTATGCAATAACGCTTCGATATGCTGAAAACCGTTTCCTATTATTCGTATTTCTGGATCTTGTGTGTGCTCCAGTGAGCTTTCATTAGGAAAACTAATCATTTGAATAATGATGGCACGAAGGAATGTAAGAAACTCAGAACGCAATTCTGGCATGGGTGGAATGTCTTGTCAAATTACATGTTTTTACCTTTGTAATGAAAACTTTTGTTTGTTGCTGCTCAGCTTTAGGCATGTTTTTGTTGTAACACGATATTTCCGAAATTTTTATTCTGAGTGTTAGCCAAAATTTCCCCCTCTTATCCACTATATCGAATTGAGAAAGGTGTTTATACATGTGTTATACATCGTATCAATAATAAATAGAAATACATACATTATTTTGGAAGGAACAGATAGTAATTGAGCTTTGAGAGAAAACTGTTCTATATAATTGCCAAACCTGCAATTATCACGCATATTCTACCAATAAAAATTTAAAATAAACCCCCGTCTCCTGTCTCCTCACGAAATCCCATAGCCAAATATTTTCACAACTTGTGGTAATTTACCGTAAACCGTTTATCTGATATGACTAAACATGATACCAGAATATAAAACACACTTGGACTCAAATTTCAGATTCCGCCCAGATTTCACCAGGTTATACATACGCACACATAAAATATTTATGTGCTCCGCCACCCTCTTTTCCACACGTTCTCACATAGTGTGAGGAGATGAACTCCCGATATAAATCTAGATGTTCACAAAAACACTAGAGAGACCCTAGTCAGCTTGATATATATGTTTAAATGTAAAGTGGTTTTGAAAAAAAATGAAGCGAAAGTGAGGAAATATAAGTACCACAATAGTCTTTTGGGTATATTGGTTCTTGGTCTGCCTCTGCTTCAACACCACAACCACGATAAAACACATTTCATGGTTTGAGTAAGCCTAAGTTGAGCGAGCAGTGACTCTACAAAAAAATATGTACGTTTCAAGAACAAAAAACAGAAGGATAGCATAGACTTGCACTCACTTTTTGGAGAAATATATTAGAGGAGCTGTGGTAATTTTTCTTGGCAGTCAAGGCTCCGACGTCTTTTATTTCAAACGTGTCAAAAAAGCTATTAAACCTCCCAGTAGTGCTCCCGCTCGTCTATTTCTCATTAGAGCTCATTACTTGGTTGGAAAAATGTGTGGATGCAGTTGGAGGAGAAGAGATGTATTTTTTATTATAATTTCTACGTGAGCTAATGTGTGGAATAAATGGTACATTAAGGCGACTTCATCTTAAGTCCATCTGCTTTGGTTGCATGTAGATCGAATGTTGGAAATAAAATTGGATAATATGAAACAAAGAAGCTTAGGATCCTCGCAGTTATTTATCTATTCGTTAAAATCCCAGAATGGAATGAAAAATGCTCATGTTACTCGTTAAATACTTATTAGTTAGTGAGATTTTGTGAGTAAAAGTATTCATTGGTAGCCCTAAAAATAAGCATTGTATTACATAAGCAGAAAAGGTATGGCTCCATTCCATGGATTATTGCAGAAAAATTGAAACACGAGATGTCTGCACTATGGTCTACTGATTTTACTCCAGTGGTCAGATAGACCCTTAACATGTTACCGATACTTTTGTAGAAAAATATGCGCTAAAAGTTCAAGGTTCTCGATAATGCTGGGGTATATTATAGCCTTACCCAAACGGTCCAGTCGCAACTCACAAGTCTGCTGTTGCGTTTCAATTTCTCACATTACATCCCATAATCAGATCAAATGAGATGTGATACTTGGAAAAACAAGGAAACAATACGTTATGAAATCAGCTTTGTTTTTTCCCTTGTTTTCGTAAATTGAGTGAACCTGATCTATTTTTCAGCTAGATGTTGTGAGCTTAGGGATTGAAATATTACTGAAGGGCAGTGCGTTCCGCTTCTTCCACCGTTGTTTGGTTGGGATCATCTCTGACTGACTGACGGTTTTCCAATGCCATCCTCATCTTACAGATAGATTTCATTTACGCTGTATCATTGCACTCTGTACTCTATATCTCCTTCAACTAATATGATTTTCGATAGGTAGTTAAAAAATGAAGAAATTAAAATGAGAAAATGAAATTGTACTCAGAAAATAAACTCCCCCCGTTCAAGTTTCCTGCTAAGAAAAACTTGGAACTCAATAAAAATTGTCCATAATAGTATTCTCCCCATTTATTTTACGACACGGGGGTCCTTCATACCTTTTGATCCCTTGGGGAGAAGAATAAGAGTGAAACTTTTTCATTCTTGAGAAGTTGGATGGAACTACGCATTTGGACTTTGTGATTGTGAGACTGAAACCTGAAATGAAAAGTATGACTCTTCTTTTCTTGAGATTGAGATGGAAGGTTGGTTTGAAATAAAGTTGAAAAAAAATTCTTCATTTGGAAAATTAATATTTTCAGTTAAATCTTAACCCAACTCTCAACCTTCATTTGATTTCATCTCAATTAAATTATACTGGTTGGAACTAAAACATCGGACATACTTAACATCAGATACCTTATGAAACTATGCAATACAACAAATAGAGCAAGAAGAACACTCCAATTCAATTTATTTTATTCAAAATCTCTTATTGTGAAACATGAGTAAATATATCTGGTTATAAATGAGTTTTTATTGAATTCTCTTGACAGATCACGAGACAAAAGAAATAATTCTATCATCTATATGAACAAAAAGGTTATTGGTTGGGCTTGAGTAAAAAACAGCTTTACTCCTTAGTCCTTACCTACACCACACAACGACATAATGATGGAGTGATGATAAGAAAACAGGATCGATGCAATGAGATTACAAGATAAAAAGTGCACCACCATCATCAACTCAATTCTCACAGTCACTAAATATTACGTACACACACATCATATATAGTTTATATAATGTATATGTGCCCTACAAAGGAAAGTGTCGTTGAATAAATTATTGTGATTTGAAATTCTGATGAAATGATATCGGTTTAATAATCAGGATTGACGATGAAAATTCTGAAATCATTCACATCATATTATATTCATGTATTCCAACACTTGAATTTATATAACGGCTAACTTTAGCGCTATAAAAGTCCAAGAGAATTGGTTCAGGACATAATCTAAGTCTTGTTACGGTTTCGTCTGATTCTCTTCTCTGTCTCAAAGCTAATTTCCCCTTCCACCATCAACTACACATTTTCAATAAGAGTCTTATAGATATACGAACGATGTGTGAAAAAAAGTATGAGCTACACCAATGTATGCGCATTTTTAAGTGGTTTGCCGTCATCACCAACAAGCCTCGAAAAATTATGATGCTGCCTTTAATTCACTCTTGATATCAATATGATGATGATGATGATGATGACGATGTTGCTTTGAAATTAAAGTTTGTTCCTCTCCTTTTATTCAGAGATTCAGAAATTCAGATGGGCACGCACAAGAGGAATATAAAAGCAAACCTATTACTCAACATATTACATGGATATTACAGATAAAGCTTGATATCATTACTTTTTAACATTAATTCATTTATGCGAGTCTATACAAGCCAAGAAGGATAAGATTGAAACTAAATTGAGGGATTGTATATAGTTACTCTGTAGAACCATGGGATCTGGCTGGATATACGCTATTGTTGCTCGTCTATAGGTGGAACATTTACGTCGGATTTCATTGAAATCATTGTTCTCCTTCAGTGTTTCTTTGGTCTTTGTGTCTTAACTCCAATTCTCTGCTTCCTCGTCTTTCCCTTGTCTAGTTTGAAGATGCTACATCAATAAAAATGCTTTCCAACAGAATACTTGTTTTCAACGGTGTACGTACACACATAGGTATGTACATTTTTGTATGCGCATATAGACGCATTCATCCATCCCACCTGAGAGGTGCTCCGCATGACTTTTTTCTCTCCCTTTTAGCTCTCTATGTTGCCCCTTCCTTTTGTGCAGTTATAACAGAAAATATTACTACAACAAGAAGAAAAAAGTATACCTATAAAGAAAAAAAGTTTACATTTTATATTTTCTGTTTCTTCCAAAAAGCTCATCAAATTTTTGGACATTGCGTTTAAAAACTTCAATAAATTTTGTTTTTGCACCCCCTGGGACGGGGTATTCAGAGGGAGGCGTTCCGGATTTTTAAAAGCTTTTCTCTACCTCTTATCTGCTCCTCATAAAAAACCAACTTGTTAAGAGACACGAAGATGAAGTCTCTAGAGAGATAAGTAGTGAGAAAGAAAACTGTTCAAAAACTTCTTGATTTACTGAATTTTATCCAGTTTTAACTTTCCTCTAAATTAATATACTGCGCTGCGATTGTCTCTACGCTCCACACACTATTTCTTGAAGATTTGACCTCGCCTCAACTGCTGAGGATGACGATGAGTGCTCTCTAACTAGATTGTTTTATTTTGTAAACGTGACGAGGAGAAACTGCAAGTAGTTATAGCGTTGCCTACAGGCAATATTCGTTGTTTAATACACATTAGTATATAGAGAGTATGATAATATAGACTAGCATATACACGTAGAGCCGTGTATCGTTCAAGTTTGTTTACAAAAATTTGAGAGAATTTACTAAATTACCATCACCACTCAACACCTTATGCTCTGGTACTTCAAGAGAGGAAATGGAAACGTGTACTCAAATGCTCATAATATTATTCTTAGAAAACGATGTCCTGGAAATATTATATGAAGGACACATTCTGCCACTGCCAACTGCAGTTTGAGCATGAAAGACAGCTTGAATCGACAATGAAGTGAAACCCCTTTTTATAAAATGTATGTTAAAAGCTCATTTCAGCTAGACTAGTAAAGTATAAGGGTTAGGAGTTCATGTTACCTGATTTTGTCATTAAAGGTTTGGAAAAAACTACTTAAAACCTGGTGCGAACGGGTATTAAAAATGTCAGTAAATTGTTTAGAAATGAAATGCAAGGGAAAAAAGTTATGAGTCCATGTAGCGCTTGTACTTGACAGTGTTTTTAGCTTCTCATCATCATCATGAAAGCTAAAACATTCATCTCCCATTGTTTATAATGCACAACATACAAATGCGTTCATGTCCATCTGTATTAATGAAAGGGAGTTCTACAACTACAACTACAATGTGAAAAATACTCACTTAACTTTTTGTGCATTATTTCTGACTGACTAGCTGCTGAAAAAAAAACTCATTGAAGTATTATTTTACCAGTGCACGATTCCGCCTACGTTAATTTCTCATGAGGAGTGTGTGGATATACAAGCACTTATAGAATCGAGAGAGTGAGAGAAAGGTATAAAGTCAGGGAAAGATTTTTTTTTATAAAAGTGAGTTAAGAGGAAACACTTGTTGAAGTCCCTATTGTTTTTCACATCACACGAATGAAGGAACAAACGTATTTTTTATTCAATAGCGCAGCACAATTCATCCACTCACTTAAGAGCAATTTTTCCACTTGTAACTTGACAGCATCACTCAAACAAAGCAAAGCAAAGTAGTGTGTGCGTAAAGTAGTAGTAAAAGTTCCAATTCCTTTAAGTCCTATTCAACGACATGCATTTTTAAATTACTAAAATGTATATTTATCAACCTTCCAGAGAGCTAAACTCCAGGCCACATATGCACGGCTTCAACATAGCATTACATTATTCATTCATTATGCATTTTCCATTGCGTACATGCAAGCATGCCATCAACATCAACTAACCCTTCTTCTTCCACCGTTGTCTCCATTTACAAGTTGATCCAGGTGAAGAAATAGCTTTGCTTACTTAAGAACATTAAATATTTTGGACAATCAAACCCTTGAGTGCACTTAAGTGCTAAAAGGGCCTTACGAAGCAACAGCATCTTCTTATTACTGATGCAGCAGCAGTAGAATAGTAAAGGTCTTTCGTGAATCTGCTTTTATGGAGTTCATTTTAAGACTTGCTGGCATTATTTTCCATTTCCGTCCCTTTCTTTATTCTCTCTGTAGCTTCCTATTCCTAGAAGATCTTCTCATCGAATTTTGTTGCTNGTGAATCTGCTTTTATGGAGTTCATTTTAAGACTTGCTGGCATTATTTTCCATTTCCGTCCCTTTCTTTATTCTCTCTGTAGCTTCCTATTCCTAGAAGATCTTCTCATCGAATTTTGTTGCTCTTGAAAACTCTAACCATAATATACTATATAGTGAAGAAAAGATAGTCAAATAACTTCTGTTTGCATTGTATCCACTTTTTTCTCACAATTTGAATTTGTTGAAAACTTTTTGTAGCCCAAAAAGATATATATATGGATGGCTTTTGACTTGGAAGCATGAAGCATATCTTCTCATTCAACAAGGAAAAAATGTTGTGCACTTCTGAAACCAAGTGCCTAGAAAAACACTCTCCACCTGTGGTACCTACATATACTCTACGTAAGTATACGTATACCTCAAGAGGAAAACAATCTGATCATCTCTTTATCTCAAAAGCATAAAATTTTGTAGGAAAAGACAAGCTGCGCTCGTTCTTTTTAACTGTTAACTCTCATGTAAAGCCATTCCGCGGCTGTCTCACTGGGTGACCCATGATGAGACGAACTGTAAGTTAGTCATAAAAAAGAAAATCTGTGTAATTTGGTAAAGATTTACTTCTAAAATTAGACAGCATAATAATGTTTGGAGTGTATATAGGAAGAGATATTTAAAACGGTCATTACAGCTCAAAGAGCAGGAATAGGAAGCAATCTGGTAGTCGAGAAAGAGAAAGACTAGATGAAATAACAGAATGAGACTTGATATTATATTATATACATGTTGTTTCATCTCTGACTTTTATAGTAGCTGTATATATATACTATATGGTTATGAAAGTTTACCGAAAGTATGTTTATAAATATAATATAATTTTAAGCTCATCATGACAAACGGTCCAACATAACATTGCATATAACATAGCATGAAAACACCGGACCTGTTAGTTGGATAATTGTAGTGTTGAGACAACACTGCACTTGGGAGTTGGGAGAAAATAAAGGAGATGGGAGAGAGGGAGAGCAAGCAGCTATTACAGGCTGTTATGATTACATGTGATTAACTCTGTTATCATCCGAGGAAATCGTTATTAGGAAAAATGGAACTACCATCAAATCACCATCGTGGTTATCATCATTATTATAGCTTCTGTATGACGATATAATGGTAGATGACGACGAGGTTCCATTCTGATGCTTTGCTCCGAAGCAATAATAACTACTACTACTACTTACACTTGATCTTGGCTTTGGAGTAGAAAATACTTCAAAGCTTTGCCTCTACATAAGTCTGTTTGGAAAATGGGATTTTTGATTCACGTTCGTAAGCTTTACATCGCAGAATATACTGTATATGTATACTAAATATGTTTGTATGTTATCATTTTATGAATGTAGCAAATATGGAATCAAGAATAGATTGAATCGTTGAACATTAAAATAATAGCATTGCATATACTGTGTGTGTGCCTACATATGTAAGCAAACCATCTTCCCCTAAACGTCAACAGTCAACACGTTCATCATGAATAGTTCAAATAATATCATAGTATATCCTTTTGATTTCTGTTTACATAAAGTGCTCTCTTCTGCAACGCAAACAAAAACAATGTGAAGTAGTTCAGATATCGATTTTTTTTGGGTCAGTTGCTGTTAGTGGAGCAGAAAACGAAAACGTGTTATTAAACGGAACGGTGAAATGCTCAGCATAATTTTGCCCTTTACATTTACCTCTTGGAAAAACCAGCTTCCAACTAATAATGATGATGAATCAGTCATTACAGCTGGTGTTTTAATGATTTTTATTAACTTTTTATATTTTTATCTGCCCTACATTTGATCATACTATAACGATGACGTGCTGTGATTGAAGTTTGTTGCACGAAATGCTCCAAATGAGTATTCTCTTTGAGAGTCAATCTGAAAATGTCTATTACACCGTTGTCTCCTTCGGAATGAAGATAATTAATATTAATGCTAGATAATCGCTGGAAACTCCCATTAAAGTAATGATTGCAACAATAACAATGAGCAAGAAGGAATGAACATAGCTGCGCGTTATTCCACAGAAACAAAAGGAAATCATGAAATGAATACATATTACGCATTTACTACACAAAAATGTTTCTCTGGATGCACAAGTGTTGACGAAGTACTAGCAAATCTACCGCTTCCAACGACCAAAGTATTCTAATTTAAGTAAATTGACAAAACGGTTATTAAATGGATGGCTCCCACATCCTATTTTTAAAAAGATGAACTCGGGTGGCATACACAAGCGTTTATATTACTCATTTTTTTAAGTTTTACGGTGATGCGTATGCAATGTAGACAGCAGAGGAGCTTAAATTGCTTAATGATATTTCGTATGTTGAGTAGCAAGCAAACGCTTAAATCGTTTCAAATCTCAATTGTATTTTCAGCACGAAGTGTTTATATATTTAAATTAACGCCATGACTGTTTTCATTTAATTTAAGTAAATTGACAAAACGGTTATTAAATGGATGGCTCCCACATCCTATTTTTAAAAAGATGAACTCGGGTGGCATACACAAGCGTTTATATTACCCATTTTTTAAAGTTTTACTGTGATATGCGTATGCAATGTAGACAGTAGAGGAGCTCAAATTGCTTAATGATATTTCGTATGTTGAGTAGCAAGCAAAAGCTTAAATCGTTTCAAATCTCAATTGTATTTTCAGCACGAAGTGTTTATATATTTAAATTAACGCCATGACTGTTTTCATACACCTTGGAAAATCATCTTCCATGACAAGAAGAACAGGTAGCATGTTTTCGTAGAAAACCCTTAAAAGAGCGGAAAACTAAAAGTTAAGCTGAAATCAGGAAAGATGACAAGAGAGGCATGTGAGCATTTAGATTGTTATCGTAGCCACACTACATGACCACAAACCAGAGAAAGGGAGTCATTAAACTTTGTCAAGTTATAGCTAAAACCATTCGTAATAATATTTCATCTTAGTCCAGATTCATATAATAAATTGTGTATATATAACTTTGTGTGTCTAGCATTAATGCATTTACTTCGGCACGACGAAGATGACGATGGTGAATAAAAGAAGGGTGGATGGTTAAGAAAAAAAATAGACGGTGATGTGATGACGATGAAATTTGATGAGAAAGGAAACTACTTATATGCAATGGGGATGACTTTAAATGTAATGCAACAGTGCATTTAGAACGAAGGTAAAAAATGACGATATGATGATATTACGCAAAAGATCTGGTATATAGCTCTATATGAAACGAATAAAACAGTTGGAAGAATCAAGTGAGTGACTCAGTTCATCAGAAAAGTTAATATATATATTCGTCTATGAATGTCATTCATATTCATTATCCTTCGCATCATCATCATTAAAATCATCAACTCAACAGTTTTGATAGGATAATCGAAACTTTATAAGAAACCGCAGGCTTATTTGCACTCTGACTGAACACTACAATATATAGCAATAGCATGTGTTTCATACTGCATACCTTTTTGTTTTTATTACACCTTTTATCCAACAAATAATATAATGAAATGAATAATATGGGTTGTGTGCCATAATATATAAAGTATCAGCTCGCAGCTCTCATCTTATTCCGTATAAATCTTTTGGTTTGCTATTGCCATCAAAGTTCCCGTAGTCTTGATTGATGTATGAATCTAAATAGATGTCCTTATAAGCTAACGCACCTATTTTTAACATCTATACTGATCCCCACCTCCCTCAAAATTTACACCATCATCGTTCTCATCATCATGGTCGAGTACGGAATCTCAAACAGTGCGTATAATATGAAACCAACGTATCATCCTGCCATGCCATTCTCTATATAATTATTTCTGCAACTCTAGTTTCACCTTTGTTCAATGTATGACTTTTTGTTTTAGATGCCGTTGCTCGCTAACGATCCAAACTGGGCATTTCATATTGTAGCAGTAAAGAGCTGTCACCTATTTTTGCACGCTATATTATGCACGAATTGTAGATGAAGGAGGATCGAGGTCAACTAGCATATCTATTCCTTCACACAAGATATAGGTTTTGTATAAAGACAGTTAATGCAGTCACATGTCAGATGAAAGAAATCTAGTGTAAGCTTCACGGGCAAGTGTCTTTGGCAGGACCCAAGAAAAATATGCTTTGTCAAAGTTCGATAATGATATATGAAGTGGTTACAATAGCAAAAAGAGGATCCCGTATAGATATACTTTTCCACTTTAAGATTTTACATTAAGGTTTTTTCGCATTAGCATTTTTATCAGTTTCGTTTCAAATCATCTTTTCCCCTTTGTCATTTATATAGAGTTGGTATAAATTTATAAATTTTTGCCAAGCCTGCAAATGTGTGCACCAGGTTTATTTTTGTGAGCACAACTTTTACAATTCCCGTTTGTGTTATGTTTATTCTTTATCAAATTTACGTATAGCCCTAAAGGGATTTTGAAAATAATGCATGTATTATCCACATATAAGCTTGTTCGTTAGCGAATATACATCGTCCTCTTTTAGAAGAGAGTGAGAGAGAGAGAGAGAGATCTGGTGAAACAAATATTGAATTATTGACATGCTTCAACCACACAAGATCCCTTAGATAAACTGGAATCATTCACTTTAGGGGTTGGTTTTGGTGCTGAGCTGGTGATACTGGCTACATATTTTACGTGTGTATGGAACCACTTTGTTGGTCATATGAATGTGCACTATAGTATAATAAGTTGTGGACAGAATGGGAGGCAATTTTATCGTTACTTCTTCGGAAAGTGATGACTAAACATAAAGTGCAAACTTCATGTATGAATTATTGGATTGAAGCCGATGGCTAGAAAGAAAAGATGTAACGTAAGTAAAAGTGAGCTTCCTCCTGGCAGTTGTGTTGAATTCTCTGTATTTTACATTATGAGTGAAAACATTTTATGTATTATATGTAGTATCTACCTTTCCGCATCCCCTTTATCTTTGTCGGCCCATAAACTAGAGAAGAAAAAAGAGAGGTGGTCGGATCAGCAGTTTACAAGTAATGCGTTGTAGTTTAGATTTAGATTTGTTTATTCTCCAGTTTCCTTCAGTAAAATAGAGAGCATTTTTGGCCTCCAGTAAAACACGGTCCGATTGTGAGTGTACAAAAAGCCATGTCAAATAAAAAAGATGCGATATTATGGAACCACAGCAAATTTGCCTGACTTTATACATTATCATATCTGAGATGATTGCTCAAGAAATTGCAAAAAATCCACTTCCTTCAGCAGGAAAGCTGACACACAACACAAGACAATTCTAATAAAACTTTGATCCATCCCCAATAATCAATGCAAATGGATAGGCCCACCCGACTTGGCTCTAAGGTACTCGTTTGCAAACAGTGTAGTCTACTCCGAAGATAAAATAAACCTGAGATGGTTTTTTTTGTTAGAAAAAAATTAGCAATGAAATCTCAGAGGGGAGTTTTGGTTGGAGGTAGACATTGAGTCAAACCTGCATGTCGAAATGTATAGACATATAATGGTTGAACAGACATATGACGCTTTTATCACAACTTGAGATCTGATTCCACTTCATATCCCCTTGAAGAATATTTGGAGATCGCGAGAGAGGAGTACGGGAAAAAAGAAAAGCCGGTAACAATCCTGATGTTCTTACGGGATGGCTAAAAGAGCTTCAAAAAAGGCAAACTCTTTTCCATAAGTTATAAACGCAAAAGTAAGTACGTAAAGAGTTTACTCTTTTTTTGCCTTTTTACATAACATGTGATAGCTTTTTGATGTACATCATCATTTCATAGGGAATATATATGTGAAGTCAAAATCCTTTTGCTTAAAATGGGAGCATGCATGCGTGTGAAATGTGATGGAATAGAGTGGAAGGTAAAATGCTCAAGACTGGTGTAATAGCCCATAAAGTTATGAGGACATAGTCACTTACCGTCTTTCCCCGTTTTTCCTTGTGTATACACGTACAAGAGCATTTTTCGTGTTTTAGCACTCCTTCAACTTACACTTCTAGAAAGACAGAGAGAGAGCGACTGGTAAATAGCTGATTGGATATGTAGGTGCTCGCATATACTATATACGTACAGGAATGTGTGTATACAGCATACCCAATACCCATTCAACATAGCTGTTGCTTGGTACGTGAACGATAACCCTAACTTACTTGACAAAATCTTGAGTGTTGCTGACTTTGTGATTTTTTTGGCGTTTTTTCCTTTGGCACTATTTGCACATATCAAATTTTTAT
>JAANSM010002582.1:0-14685 GCA_036850725.1 Orchesella villosa | reverse complement strand
GAACGAGTGAAACAAGAGCAAGTGGTTTTCTATGTTGATGATGTCCAAAGACACACGGTGATGTGATGAGATGTGATGTTGATGATGATGGTTATTACACACTTGTTCACTTGCTTATTGGAGCTTCTCTTTTGTCTCTTCACAAATTAAAAGTGTTTAACACGACACGGAGACCGGAGAGACAACTACCAGATGAGATGAAGATGAAATGAGAGGGTGGCTTATATGACTGTGGCTATAGCTCCCAAACACTATTAAAAGTCGGACTCAACTCAACTCAACTACTCAAACTCACTGATGAAATTGTCAAACAATAATTACAACAAAGTTTTGTAGATATTAAGCTGAGAGTAAGAGAGAGCATAAGTATGAAGCAGCGTTGTGTTTTAAGTGCTCACTGAGACTGTTCTCGAGAACAGCTCTGAAAAATTATGTTGCACACTCACACACGTT
The DNA here is from genome assembly GCA_036850725.1 of Orchesella villosa. Classification (NCBI taxonomy): domain Eukaryota; kingdom Metazoa; phylum Arthropoda; class Collembola; order Entomobryomorpha; family Orchesellidae; genus Orchesella; species Orchesella villosa. The sequence continues at coordinate 14,232 of JAANSM010002582.1, read as the reverse complement.
TTCCTACTCTTTTGCTCCTTTTGATGTGAAGCTCTTGTTCTTCTTCCCTGACAGACTTACTACTACTTACTAAACTGAAGGCTTACCTCAGCAATAGTAGTAGTTGTAGGTATGACTCTGTGATGATGATGATGAGTTTAAGTAATGTGTAATATGTAAGTGCACATGCAGACTGCAGAGTCCCACAGAAAACTGCTTCTATACTTTACCAACCCAAGTTCATAATATTATCTTTTGTGTGAATTGAATGTAGTACAATATATAACAGGGAGCAAACGTGTGTAAGGAAGGTAAGGTATATTTTCAGCGTGTGAGATAGTAAACTTCTCTCAACAAACTGAGCTCTGCTCCTCTCACGATATGATATGGATGTTGGGGCTTTTGATGCTGATGCTGCCTCTTCTTCTGTCCATGCATGTATGTACGCGCTAGGAAAGTGGACCTCTCATGATATTTGTTTCATTTACTAATACCCACTGCTTTTACAACTACAACATGTACACACACATATATATTATGTGTACTTACATTATATCGTATGTGTAATGTATCTTTCGATAATACAGGGAAAATAGAGAAGAGAAGAGCTGTATGTATATATACATAAGACTAAATAGTAAAGCAACAGTGGTTTGGTTTGGTTTGGGTTTTGTGTGTGTGGTGTGCACAGAGCTTAGTATCAACATCAACACGCCCGTTTACTACCACTTCTATTGTAATAATGCACGTTGCTTTTTCTTCTTCTCTCTCCGACTTTACTCTTCTCAAAGGCTTCTGGCTGTTCAGTGTTCAGTGCTCACTCAGTCAGCTTGATTCAGAGAGCTAGTGAGCTGTGTAGTAGGCAAGCAGGAGAGCAGACGGACACATGGGTTTTGAGAGAAGTGAGTATGTTGTACAAAAGCACAAAATGTAATGTAAAAAAAGGTAATATATTTGTACATATGAGAAAGAGAGAGAGAGACTTGAGCGAGAGAGCAAAGACTTTTGCTTGTTACTACAAATACTTAGTTTACTACTCGACTCCGACCACTACTAATAATGTTCCATATTGGTACAACATAACATAACACCGCGATTTAGACGGAAAATCGCCCTCTTCTCGACTATAATATGCTAATGTCTTTCTTTCTCTCTGTGTGTATTTTACGTATGTGGAATGGAAGCAAATGCAAACTCTACCAACTACCCGAGTTTTCACATGAAAGAAGAAGGAAGAAACAGGAGAGAGTTTTACTATATAGCCAAACTTTTTGGAAGCTTTTTGCTTTGTTGTGTTGTTGTTGATGATGATGATAAAAGTAAAGGTATTAAAGCAAAGTAGTGGTTTCGTTTTTCCTCCTGTAAAATTCTATGGATTGATGTTGATATGCATTAGCATTATATAGCTTCTCAAAAACATTCGCAAGCTTACCCTGTTCTCTCTCTGTTTATATATAAGAAGCGGATCCATATAACACCAAAACCGCTACTCCCACCACCGCTACCGCACACACATGCATGCCAGAATACAATACACCCACAAAGGATTAAGCTCTTTTGCTCTTTTCTCTCTGAGCTCAAATGCATTTTGGATTTGGTTTCCCATTTATACTTTTCCTTCCACATCCACGCTAACTAAGTTTCTATAGCGGTCTGGAAAAGAAGGAAGAGAATTGAAACACAAAAGCATATGAAATATATACACAATGCAATGTGTGCAAAAGCCGGAGAGTCTCTCTCTTTCTTCCCGTGTTGTGTTGATGTTGATACTTTGATACAAATGCAAGTTTACTTGCTCCTTTGTGAATAAAAATGTTTGTTTGTATTAGCGTATTATATGGTTTGGTGATGAGTAATGGTGATGATGATGATTGTTATTATTCCCCGTTTACATTTTTACATAGTATGCAAATCTATATGAGACTTTGCCTTACATTACTCTTTTCTATATAGCTACTGCTCCCACTACCTACTACCTACTAGCTACCTTCAGTCTTTTGTATATAATGTGTTCAGGTGTGAGTTTGAGCCTAGCTCGTTTCGTCATGCTTTTTTTCCAAAGCTCTTCTCTCTCTCTCTCTATCTCAATTCAATGCTCTGCATTCTGAATTGAAAGTATTTTTTTGAAAGAGAGCATAGCACAAAGTAGTTTGTAGTCAATGTATTGTGTACTTACCATGTATACTAATGTGCTTACAGCATATACTTACATGTGCTTAACAACGACATGACACGGGAGCATGCAATGCAAAAGGGAGTAACATAACTGAACATAATATTATAAAAAGCAAAGAAGAACGAGAGAAGCTCAGCACATGCAATGTTACAATATGCAATTGATAATGTTCACATCACATGGTATGGTATACATTTCATATCGTTTTTATATATAATATGCTTGTGCTGCAGTTTGTATTACAACTGTAATAAGTACATAAGAGGAGAGCAAGAGCACTGTGTGGTGGAGTAGTAGCATGTTAGTAGTTGTTGTTAGTAGTAGTAAAAAAGGGCTTATCGACTTTGGAGAGCGTGTTCAACGCTATGTTCTCTCTCTGTCTGCTTCACGTTATGTTATATTATATGTTGATGTTGAACAAGAGGAAAAAAGCATGAGAGTGAATGAAGTGGCTGTGTTGGCGAAGCGAGACGCAATCGCATTTAGGGGAGGAAGAGCAAGGGGAACCCTCCTTTTTGACCCGATTTGGAGCCAATTGGGTGGATCCTTTCTTGGGATTGGATGAGCTCCCCCTTGTTCGTAGTTTGTCTTGGGGCTTGTCCAACATCTTGTCCTATCAGCCATTGGATTATGCTAATCCTTCAAGACACGATTTCCCTTTTATCCTCATAGAGAGAGAGAGAGAGAGAGAGAAGTGAGGTTCAAGACGACTGAAAAGAGTGATAGATACTTACAACAACTTACTTATACTTACTTTACTTTATGCTTGATACTCACTTAGTTACTTTTGCTCGTCTTCTTCTTCTTCTTCTTCATCACATACAAGAACTCATACAAATATCTCTTGTGTTCGTACAACAGCACATGGAGTTCTTGTGCAAGAGAGAGAGAGAAGAGAGTGAGCAACACAGCAACCAACTTGTACTTTTGAACTGAAATACATCTGTACATAATATCATCATGCGGACAGAAGACAGAATGACTTTTCTGTTCGCGGAAAGAACATCATGCTTTTGCTTCCTTTTCAGATAGATGCTTTTATACTCCGAATCTCTTCTCTCTCTCTCTATTGAATCTCATTCAAAAGTCGCATCGCTTGCTCAGTTACTCGCTTCTTCTTTCCTACTAGACAAAAAAAAAGTAGGAGCGAACAGACGACACTTACTTACAGGCATCATGTTCAAGTATTCCTGAGTGCATGTATATTAATGCATAAAAGAAGAGCGGAACGGATGCTGCTGATGCTGCTTAACTCCTTTTTCCTTGATGCTTTTTGATGCTGCTGCTGTGTGTGGCTTGATGCTTGATACTTTTTCCTTTTCTCCTTTAATAAAGTGGATAAAATGAGAGTCAAAACAGTGGCACATCACGGGAGAAAAGGATCACATTGTGAGAGGAGAGAATCATCATCATCATCATGATGATATTATACACCGAATCAAAAGCTAAAAAGATGAACCATATGCAGTGCACCAGCAACATCAACATCATCCTCTCAAGAGCTTACTTATAATGCTGGCTCAAATGTATCATCATGCTAAAGCTTCTATGCTCTCTTCTCTTCTCCTTTTTGATATGCCACATTACATTACTATCACCACTTCACACCGCACCGGTTTCAATATGATTATACTTATTATTATTTTTTTATATACCTATAACACGTTCATAAGTAAGCGCATGCATATGCCATGATGCCGATGCCACCGTTGAATAATGATCTCCTTTTTTTCTATTCAATTCATATTCACAAAGTAGAGAGAGAGAGCACAATCCCTTATTTGTATTATTAGGATGATGATGATGAGCACATGGATAAAAACCCGAATAAATCCTTTATTATTAAAAATTACACTCATCTTGTTAGCGTATACAATGCAATACATCATTTTGTGTTGAAAAGAGTTGTTATATATATATATATAAAAGTATAGAAAAAAAGTGCTCTCAAAGCTTTTAAAGAATAGGACAAAGGAAACTTGTGCTGCAGTATGAGGCAGTCAGACACTTGTTTTTTTTATTCATCCATTAATTACCTGTCTATTAACCCTTCTCTCACCCTTAATCATATCAACTGAATGGAACACGAGAATAAGAGCAATTGCTTGCTTTCATGCAAGTGTGTGTGGGTTTTAACGTTTTTAAGGCACTTAAATTGCTAATATATATATACTTTTTTTGTATATATAAAAAATGCATTGTTGTAGGCAACTTTTTTAGAGCACTCTTTGCTCTGGCTCTGGTCACTATTTTTTTATTATGATGATTTTATTATTACAGCCCATCTAGTTCTTTTATTAATCTCCGGGTTTTTTCCTTTCTTTTCTGAGAGTGTGAGTGAGAGCTCAGAGCTCAAGCCTTAACTTTTGTGTATATAGAGGAGATGAGAGGAGAGCATATAGAAAAGTGCATATATGTCAAATGGGAATGGAAGAACAAGAGTAATAAAATGTGATCCTCATTTTACTACTTTTACAATGTAATTTTTTTTCACTCTTACGCTTCTCTGCTCTTAGAACATGTGTATGCAATCTTGTTTACCAAATTGTGATATGATAATTTTTTAATGAAAAAAAATGCAAGAGATCTTACTTAACGTGCTTTTAAAGTTACAAAGATTGAAAGATCCAGTCATAGTGAGAGAGAGGTATATATATATCTATGTGTACAATGGGTTACATGTTGATTTAATAATTGATTTTGATATGCTGTGCTGTTTTTATTACTTTTTAAAAAAGAATTGTGTATTTTTTTACGATGAGTAAAACTTATATATGAACATGAATATGGATAGGATCTATATAAGTAAAAAGAGTAATCAGAAAAAGAACTCTTCAAAGTCGTAGGCACACTCGAATGATATAACCATTTTTGTGTTGTCTGTTTTACACAGTTGTAAAATCAGATGGATTTGCATATGTCGGGCTATAACTTTTGCAGGTGATGTTATGTTCGCCTGTTCTGTGATGGCGATTTTGTTGAGATAAGAGAGAAGCAAAATCTTTGAGTTGAAAGTCAACTGCCGTTTTATTTTGTGTGTTTTTTGCTTATCTCTATCAATTGGCCCCAGAAGAGCTGATGAGATGAGAACAACAGCAGTGGACGAAATTAGCATTCCTAAATAAGAGCACCTCATTAACACTCCGCTTATAATGAATGCCGACTTCTGCCGATAAGTCAATATATATATAAAATTCTGCATGTCTTCATGGGAAGTGTACATTTTTTTGCATTATTCTATTCCACTATACTCCGCCAATGCGCCATTGCAATAAAAAGTATAACAAGACAAGGCCTTCAAAAGGTTTTTTAGGAATGCACCACCACTGCCACTGCCACTACGAATAACTGCTCCTTTCCTTTTTATTTTGTGTGTACTTTTTTTTGCTTATCTCTATCAATTGGCCCCAGAAGAGCTGATGAGATGAGAACAACAGCAGTGGACGAAATTAGCATTCCTAAATAAGAGCACCTCATTAACACTCCGCTATAATGAATGCCGACTTCTGCCGATAAGTCAATATATATATAAAATTCTGCATGTCTTCATGGGAAGTGTACATTTTTTTTTGCATTATTCTATTCCACTCTACTCCGCCAATGCGCCATTGCAATAAAAAGTATAACAAGACAAGGCCTTCAAAAGGTTTTTTAGGAATGCACCACCACTGCCACTGCCACTACGAATAACTGCTCCTTTCCTTGCCAAGAAAAAAATGGTTTTAATCATCATTATACACCATTCAAATAAAAAAAGAAGTTCATTTCTTATCAAAAAACATTACAGTTTGGCCATTTTGTTATCTCTCCTCACATTTATTCGCCTTGGGTTTCTGTGAGGAGGTCGTGAGCTGTGAGCTGAGCGGACGAGGAGATGATGCCGCTATTCATACGATGAGCGATTTGAAATTAATTTAATGCTGATGCATTATGTTGAATGTGTTGAAATGGATCCATCAAATCCATTTTTTGACTGTTTAATAGCTACATTGAATGGAGATTCAAATGTGGTAAATAGATATAATATACAGTTTTTTGCTACTGTTGATGACTTTTGTTGACTTTTCAAGCTTCTAATTACATTTTATGGATTTGTTAAACCACATTTGATAAATGTCATACAAGAAAATAAGCAGGTCCTTGCAAGAGCGAGCCTTTTTTTTGAGCTAACAATGTGCAAATGCTTCTTTTTTGAATGGGAAAGCCTAGTAGTCAAACAACAATAGGTTGTTTGTGCATAAATCATGTATTAATTGTTTTATAGAAAATTTTATAGCTTGTCCAACGTCCACCTGTCGTCCTTTGTTTGGGATTTTTATCATCTTATTAGCAACAACTTGGGTGTAAATAATGGGGTGCCTCTTTTATATTCGTTTTTAATAAGAATAGTTTACCATAAATAGAGTGGCGTGGTTTGGTTTGGTTTGGATTGGGAATGGTGGTGGACTATATTTCTATTGTGTAAGTCATTCAACTCTCTTACAGAGATATTGATTGTGAGGATGAAGAGATGACGAGATGAGAATACTTATTAGTTCTTATCCTTCTTCAGACTTGAGACAATTTTCGTTGAAGGCGTATCAAAGAATTGTGTATTGGATTGGATTCTTAAGGAAAACAATGACAACAAAAAGGATTTATAGTTTTGCAATTTTACCTGAGTCGAAGTCGAGAGTTGAGTCAAACCGACAAGAGACAATAATATAATGTAATGCAATGCATCTTTGTCTAATCTTCATTGAGAAAAGTACTTTTTTCTCGTGTAAGAGGAGTAGCAAATAAGTAGCATATCTCAAACAGCTCTCCTCTCTCTACAGATTTTATGCATCGTGTTACATTTTCCGAAAACAAGATTGCAAAATCTCTCCCAATGGATCATGTCGTCGTTACGAATATCTCTGAGAACATGAATTGCCGGATGTAATATATAGGGAGAACATATGTACATTTTACGGCTATACATGAATATACATGCATAAAACGCAAAATGGTTGAGCATTGAGTTGAAGTTGTAAGCATTACAACAAATATATACAACCCTTAAAGAGATAACAAAATACATTTTCTTTTTCATTTCCCACTACTACTGCTGCTTCGATCTTCTCTCGCATGCAAAAAAAAAAGTTTTGTCAAAGTATCAACAGCAAGTAATGTATTACTGTTGACTACCACCGCATAAAGTAATATGTATTTATGCTCCCTTTTCTTTTTACGTCCTTTTCTACAAATGTGTCCCATCCGATCCGAATCCAGGAGCTCAGAGCAAGCGAGCAACGAGCTGAGTAGGAAAGTCAAGTCAAGCGCACCATTCTGTCTGTCTATTTCTCCTTTCTCGTGAGAAAACGTTGGGAGAAAGAAAGGAACAAGTTTTCTACCCGAATCTGCTTCTTCTTCTTTTTTTGTAAAAGAAAGAAAGAAGATGTTTGCGTGCGAAAAAGAAATCGTACATTCTCTGCGCTACCGCCGACAACTTTTGCAACAAGCGGGTTGGGTTGGGACAGGAGACGTTGAGAGTTTTTGAAAGAACAAAATACTTATTCTGAGTGAAATGAGAAATGAAAAGATGATTCCGAGAAAGTTTTTCTCAAAGTAAACTTTCATCCTTTTGGGATGAATGCACTTCACTTACGGATCTACAGAGGAAAATATCTCATATATTCACATATTATTTATAAGCATTTAGATAAACTGATTAAATCTCTTTTTTATTTCATAATCAGATTTTCTATGTCTGCCACTTTTTTAATTGTTCCTATATCTGCCCTTTTTTGATTGTTCTGCTTGTACGATCTCCAACCCAAAAAATCATAAGGAATCCTGTTATGGGCTAATGAGGATATTTGATTTGTTCAAGATTAAGATCACTGGGATAAAATGGTAATCTACAATAATATTCATGTTTTATGAATTTCATAAAGTATAAGATCCTTGTCAAATTTGCTCTAAATCGATTTCATTTAAAAAGAGAAGAGAGATGAATATTGAAAAATGGTGTTGAATTTCTCAAGATAACAATATCTATCAATTAAAACTGAGGTAAATGTTGCGTAAAAAAGAGTTGCATGAAATGAGAATCGTGGGTGTTCTTATATTTTGCTCTAAATTAGTATTCCTGTCATTTTTCTTTCGCCAATTTATGCCAATCATAACAATATTAATAATATTTAATATGTGCTAAAACGGTGTTGTGCAAACCATGTAACGTTTGTTACTTTTGTTATACATTATGAATATTAAATACATGAAGAACGTGATGATTTTTAGGCGTGAAGTTAAAAGTGCTACCAACATAATAAAACAATCACCCAGTCAATTTAATATTGAGGTAGGGATTCATATTTATACACTATATTACACGTAGTTTTTCCAAGCCGCCATAAATCATGTAATTTATCTCTTTTTTTTATCCAACGAAGGTGTGTCTGCCTGTCTGACTTCGCTGAGTGGCTGAGAACCATAAAAGTTCATGATGCGAAGAATATATCACAATTCACAACAGAACATAAAATATAAGAAGCAAGCTTAAAAGGATATCAGGATCAACCAAAAAAAACATATCACCTCGCACTTTTTTAATTGAATTTAACCTTCAACCCCGTGAATTACTAGATGTCGATTCCCTTAATTAATTAATTACTACAGACACGTGCATAAAACATAAATACATATCAATATCAACAATCAACATATCCCTATCAATAAAAAGGATAAGGAGCAGGAGAAGGAAAACAATAAAAATAAGTTAAATTTAACATTTTTATGGAAAAACCTAAAAAGTAATGAAAAATCTATTCTTATTAAAGCTTTTAAGAAACAAGGAATTGGACTAAACATAATATATTAATATATATAAATAAATTTTTTTCCAAAAGAAAAATTTAATATGAACATGGAAAAAACGGCAACGAGTCAGTGTTTATTATAGCCACTTTAATATTTTATTATTTTCAGAAACACTTGCTCAAGTCTTTAACACGACAGAATAAGTTAAAGCTTTCAACAGGCCATTCATTAATTTTTATAGCCTTATTAGTCGAATTTCCTCGTTTCGTTGATTCAACACTATTCAACATCACATCACCTCCCCCAACGCTAAACATCATATAAAAAGTGTTCATATAATTCATATTACATCCCATCATAATTCAGAGGTTTATATATATTTATAAAGAAGAAGAAAAAAATGAATATGATGATGATTTGATAACAACCGTGTGGATTCAACGATCAACCCTTTCTTGTGTTTGCTTATAAGCATCCACTTGAAAAATCCTCTCTATGCTCTCTGCTCTTCTGCCGATTCATATCAGAGCAGGATTTTAATGTGCGAAAATCCATTAAACTTGAAGATATATTATGGCATTTTTTCCCTTGAGGATTCATTCCTCATCACAGTCATCACATCACACAGTCTCATCTCTATACGTCATTATATCACTCACATTGTTCCTCAGTTTTCAAGTATTTTCGCATGATGATGATGAGAGGAGGGGGAGGGTTAGTTAGTACGTCTACGTGCGACGTGTTTAGTTGATATATAAATATATTTTTTTGCGATAAAAGCTTAAATTGAATTTGCACACATTAAAATGCACTCTTGTGCATAATACTTATTACAATTATTTTAAAGGAGCAAAATTATTATCTTTTATTGTGGTCGGTTAAAGAAATATATTATGCATGTAATAAAAGATAAGAAAAGGAAGAGAAGGAGCAAAAGGTAAGGAAAAAAATGGTAACAATATATTTTTAAGCTCAGCTCAGGGTATAAATCCGTCCGTCTTAGTAAAAATGTAGATGTGTGCGTTTAGGAAGAGGGAAAAAATAAAGTAATAAGTAAGTAGTCAAGAGAGAGAGAGAATTGAGCGCGATGAAAACTCATTTTCCTTATCCTAATGTGTTATATGTTCTTGGCAATTATTTCTGCACCTTGCTTCAGCTGTTGAAATTGATGCTGATAATGATGACGATGAAGATGGTTGCGCATGCAGCTTGTCAGTCTGCCTTGGAGGACGGAGAGTGCAGCTGAAAAAAAATATACAAGCTTGCCTTTGAGAAAACTGCACATACCACATTTAGATATACCTAAATTACCTAAGCATTTTTTGACAGGGAGAAGACGCTATAGACGTCCGGGGATGGAAATGAAACGAGGCAAACTTTGTAGAGCAGAATTTTTTTCAGCTTTGTATTTCTTTTTAAGTTTTGGTATGAATTACGTATGCAGAGAGAGCAGTTGCAATTCATCAAAAGGTGATTTTCGAAACAAGGGATAATGAAAAGAATGTTCATGCAGAAGCTGACGAGAACTAGATAACATGTTATTATCCAGAAATTGATAAAGTAATCATTTATTTATGTTTTTTTTCCTTTAATAAAGAACAAATGTTCCATTTCTTTCCTTATTTGATACATATAAAACATGCATAATTTAAGTCATACTATTTTTCAAAGCTGAATTCAAATATATGATCGTGCCAACCATTTTCATCATCCTCATTGTAATCTTCATATTCAGTTTTTTTTCTCCTACAACACAACATAACACACACGAATAAAATGAATGAAAAGAATGCAAGCAGATGCAAAAAATGCAGTTGTTGTATAATGAGGATCCTGCTGCTGCCATTCCCATTACAGCGGCTAGTGTTTGATACCTAATTTGCAAATAGTTTGCCGCATGCGTGTATATTTTGTCTTTTATTGTTGCTACTATTCCAACTTCAGCTGATTTTTTTTATTGTGGAGAAAAATAAATGAAATACACGCACGTGTGATTATAGTTAAACGAGAGAATAAAAAAATCCAATTTTTCTAACTTTTATTTCCCTCTCATATCATCTACATAATATTTCCTCCCGTTTCTCTTTCGAATGAGAAATACTCCTACGGTTTTGCGTTCACATTCAAACCTTCAACATTGGACTCCCTTTTTAATTAATTCAATAAATAACATTTAGCCAACAGTTTTGTTTTGCGTCATTTGATAAGGTCATCTTTTGTAGCCATGTTCTCTTGTCTTATCTTTATCATTTTCCCCCTATTTCAATTCACCAACCTTATTCCAAGAACACAGCCATCACATACATATATCCTATAAGCCTATATGATTTTAATTTTGTATAAGCCAAAGCCAAAGTTTATAACACAAAGTAAAACAAATGAATATTATATAATGTTATTCGTTATGTTATATAGAGCAATTAGGCAACGTTTATCAAAATGACTTTGACTACGTACTTTGTGTCTTGTGTGCTTGCCCATTTATAGGCATATTTTATTCTATTCTTCATAAAGATTGTGTAGAGTTGATAACATAATGACGATAATTTCCAAAGGAGAAGGAGAGCTTAAACAATTTTTTTTGGGAAAATTTGTGCCCAAATAAACCATAGGTAGAAACAAGAGGGTATATAAATATACTATATAGATGATAAAATGTTTTGTTTAACTAGCTAATTAGCTGAAATTGCTGTCATCATCATGTCATGCCAAGCAATATAATCTAACATAGTATTCATACATCTAGATACACACACAGAGAACACAACAGGGCTCATGATTTGACAAGATACTGGCGTGGCATGCCATAACACAAAAGAGTAAAATTTTATTAGTGGTTTGTTTTTTGCCACGGCTTCCCCTATAACTTTCCACTCTCAAGTTGACTATATATAAAACCCTTTACCTTGTAAATAAGCAATAAGGCAAGCTGCTTCGACCATGTCCATCCAAATTTCCTTTTGCTATATTGTATTTTGTATTATAAATGTTTTGGAGTCAAGTGCTTTTATCATTTTAGCAGCCAGTGGGAAAATCCCTGGAATCTTTTCATAGTTTATCCATGCTGCATGCTATTTTGTGCAAAAGGCAAAAGGAATATAAGTAATGCTACGTATATGCATTCGTTTTCATGCCATTTTATATATACCAAGGTCAATAATATATACGATGGAAAAAAGGGTTTGAAAAGGAGTGTATGAGGGTATGCTATGAGCATGTCAGCATTATTTGTTAATCATGGTGATAGGAATCAGACAAACTTTTTCAAGAGGAAAATTAAAGACTTTAATCAAACAAAATATATTGAAATTTTCATGATGATACACACACATGTACCCCTACAATATTCCATGCATACCGAACAAAGTTTTTGATGGGAAGAAATTACCATTTGATGACTTTATTAAGCTATAAGTGGTTTGGCTCTCTCTCTGGCTTTGGTTCCGTCTGACCTGCATGACGTTCAACATATTATTCTCCCGTGCTTTCTAGACGGACTGACTCCGCAACTACCATATAAATTGAGTTATTATATATAGTTTCGTTCTCAAATTACCTACCTATAAAAATATGTAAATCATATTTTATGCATGGGTAAAAATCAAGGAAAAGAAAAAATATATTCAACTTGCATATAAAATGAATTATTTAAAGAATTGGCAGAAAATGAAATAAATTGAACTCAAGGCTAAAGGAAGGAGACGTTAGGTAATATATACGTATCTGATGGAATGTTGAGAAGGTAATCGTAATCAATAAGCTAATTTCATTAGGAAAATTATTGCATCATAATTTTTTTCTAGTTCACACATTTCATTACTAATTTAGTTTTATTATTGTGATTAAACTTTACATATTATTAGGTTGTCTGCTCTGCATATTAGACTAAACTGCAAAATGTAAAGGATGAAGGAAGGCCTCAAATATTCAGACAATTTTGTAGTGTTGCGAGAGGAATTTATTTAAGACCAGCGCACGTATGTATCGAACAAAAATGTTATACTATTTTGTATTTTATAGGAAGTTTTGTACTTCTGTGTATATTTATACATTGTTTTGCTACTTGAATTGAAAGTATCTTCTAAGTTCTTCATCTTTTTCTCCCATGGGAAACTAGGATAAAATAAAACGCATTTAAAATCCACTATAGTTTTGTAGTGTGTCTGTCTGCCCCTTGTGTTTTGCAGACACAGACACATATTTTTACGCAATAAAATGATGAGTAACAAGACTAGACTTGAGTTTATGTTTGCTTCTGTGGAAATGCACCAGTGGACTGGAGTGGATAAGATTGGCTGGCTGGATGATAAGAGAATAAGCAAATAATAATATCAAATAACAAGATTCCTTTTCTGTTTCATCTTGTTTTCTTTGATTTTCACATTTCATTCATATGGGAGAAAACCTTATAGAGATATAATATAAATATATTTTTATGTATTTATGGCATGCTCATATTATGCCATGTCTTACGACGTGATTGTCGGAAAGAGTCCAATAAAATGGAGCAACTAGCTTTTTTTGGCACACAAAATGTTCTTGTCAACCAGCATGTAACGTAGCGTGTGTAGCAAGTTGAAACAGCGTCATGCAAAAAGTTTCTCTTCTTGGGAGAGCTGTTTGGCTTGGAGAGAAGTACTAGCTTCTTTTGGCACACAAAATGTTCTTGTCAACCAGCATGTAACGTAGCGTGTGTAGCAAGTTGAAACAGCGTCATGCAAAAAGTTTCTCTTCTTGGGAGAGCTGTTTCGCTTGGAGAGCAGCTTTTGACATTGCTTTTTCTTATGGCGTAGTAGTAACAAGAACAACCCTGTCATTTCACAGTTGTTTTCTTGAGAAGGGAAAGGATTCTTTCCTTCCGAAATTCATATCTTTATATATACATGTATATCAAAAGATAAGAGAAATTGTAACAAACAGAAACAGAAATGAAAACTAGTATGAGATGATGATGATGATCATCATCATATCATTGTGACATTGACAATGACGCTCTCAACAAACAAACTTTTTTCTTCAGATTGCGCAGATGCTTTCACTCATGGTTTGTTTGGTTCACTTCACATGTATATCTTTCTCCCTTGTTTATACACCACTTTCATTTTCCCTCTGTGCCCTTGTGTCCTCTTCATTTCTTCTCATAATAAGAGAAAACATCTAAGAGGAAGCAAGTTTGTAGCAGCATGTTGTTGTGAGCAAACACATGTGTGACGATATGACGATGAGATGAAAGCCGCTTCAAGCGAAAGCAATCTTTTTCAGCAAGTTTATACAAGAGTATAAGACGCACACAC
>JAANSM010002581.1:0-14690 GCA_036850725.1 Orchesella villosa | reverse complement strand
GGGTCCCCCCTGTTCAAATATTTCGAAATCCGAAATTCTCTTAAAACTCAACTTTCCAGCTACAAAATACTTGAAATGCACCCTTTTCCAGGAATTACTACTCTACGAACTACTACTTACGTATTTTTAGGCATCAAAAACATTTTTAAGGGGGAATGGGGAAATTTTCTAAAGTGTACTTCGAAAATCAAAATGTACTGTAACTTGGAAACAATTGGTCATGGAGTAAAATCCTTTTGCATGCATTCATACTTCACCAAAACCTACCTCTGTGCCCTGTATCAGCCAATTCGCAGGGTTGCAGTCTTGGTAGTTCCCGTGTTAGTGTGTCCCTAGACAAAGGGAGGGGATGACGGTTACATGCAAAAAATCTTTTTTTTCAATTCTTATACAGAATAATTAGCCGATCACAGGGAAACGGCCTTCACATTTACTGTGACCCTAGACAAGGGGAGGGGTTGACGGTTACATGCATTTTAAATGGCAAAAAATATTTTTCTTCGATTCTCATACAGAATTATTAGCTGATTACAGGGGAATTACTTACCACTTATTGTGGGTTATTATTAAGGGAAGTCATCAGTTCAAATTTACTGAATGACTAATTGTCAATCAGGAAACAGTTTTAAAATTTTAAGAATTTGTCAGAATACAAGCTTTCAGTAGATATTTCTTATATGGTTTACATATCTTGTTTTGTATGAAATACATTTTATTTCATGGGATTTGATTTCATAGTAGCTTGTAGATTGTGCTGCATTATTACCCCTTTAAAAAATATTACTATGTATCCTAACCTGATATTCATCCTGATTATTATCTTCTGATGATCATTGCCTTCACGGTAGAAGCTAAAAAACCGTTACCGTTTATAAGTAGTTGAAAACTTAGGCTCATTTAATTATTATCTCAATTAATTGTAGCCGTAAAAACGGTACATGTTTTCATAAGTAATTCAAAACCTAACTTTACACTCATTACGGCTTTAACAATTCGCGAGTGCATGCACCCTTCAAAAGCGTGAGGTGAGCCATCTTCGAAAGTTTTTTTCTGAATAGGGTTCGATTTGCAGTAGCCAGATATTCCCAACAATTACATCAGCGCACAAAAATAGCAATTACTACGGAATTTTTTATTCCAAATGCTATTCCGATGCTCTACCAAATCAAATTGATGTATGAAGCAAACCAATTTGCTAAGTTTTTATATTGCTTGTTAAAAAGCGCGGAACCCAAGTTTTCTTGTTTATATGTCTACACAAAATTTTAATTCCATGACAAAAAACGATTTGACACAGTGTACAGTATTATGATAATTTGAAGCATTCCTACATTTGTGCAGTTACCGATTATGCTGAAAAACTTATCATATACTGGATGAAATGGATAAGTAGAAACCTTCATGAGGACCCCAGAAGCTATAAACAACCTTTTCATAAAAAATTTCAATAAAACTACCAAAACATTTGTTCATAATTTGTCATTACTAGTATTGTTTATTCATAATACATGTAATTGAATTATCAATTACAAAAAACAATGGAACAACGCAGAAAAAAGTTTGAGTTGTGAAAAAAGATTTTGTGTTGCATAAATTGTGTACTTTCTTAGAGATATTTGTATATATAATTTCCCTTATTATTAAATTACCAAATAGTTCCTTCATTTGCTAGACGAGTAGAGTTATTTTTGATGTCCTGATTACGAATGGTAGTGGAAGTTCCATTTTCTAACCGATTATACGGACAAATGGCAGTGGGAAGAGGATCATGAGTTTCGGAGCAATCTATTTTGCAGCATACGCATCTGTTGTTACAGCAACACGGTTTGTAGGCGTTGCGAGTTTCACAAGAATAGACAGGAATACTCGCACAAAATAATGTGATGCAAGATGCATAGATCGACTTCGTATTATCAAGGCATATCTGCAAATAATTTAAGACAATATACAAACATACAGTTACGTACTGATTTTCCATTGCAAAAGAAATTATGCTTTACTCTATTTAATGGATACTCTCAGGCTACTACAATTTTTGGGGGAAGAGAATAAAAGAATGGACACGGGTAAACCCCAGTTAAAAAACTGTCGGCACGTTGAAGTTAAGCATTTTATTTAATAGAATTATATTTAACATGATTTGATATTTCTAAGAAGCCTAAAATTGTTTAGGGATGCAGCTGAAAACTGAACTAATATATTTAAAGAATATCATCAATACAAACATTTATGCAGTAAGGTTACACGATTACCGGTCACTTTGACGCGAAGTCACTCTGACACCGTTTGAAAACGATGTCAAATTTGTATACAAAAGTGACACTCGACCAAAGTGACATCGCCATAGGTAAAAAAGTGACACCACGCAAAAAAACCAATGTCGTAGGACTAAAGCGATACAACCAGTAAAAATAAATGACATGGAATACAAATGACATATAATTTTCATTCAATTGCATTGTATTCTAACCCCGCTGATTTACTGTACAGGCCTACATTTTATCGACAAAATTCACCAGCTTAACTATGTAACGCGATGATTATTAAATAATGGCTGTAACATTGTAAATTTTGACCTTAACATAATTTAATCATTATATTCTGGACTATTAAGTATTTGAATTATAGGAAGCATTATAAAGTACGGAACCTTCTACTAGTCACACTTGTTTTCTTGTTCAAATGCAAATTCATCGAAACAGAACTGTACGACTCAGGTTTGAATCTTACGATAGTCAGTAGCATTGGTCCCGTGAACTTTTAAATATCAATCATTAAGTTTAACTGTCATTTAGAATTGAAGACAATATAGTGAATCACTTTTGCATTTTTTTCAATATGTTGAATGTGTGGTGTCAAGTTTGTAGTTGCCCTAAAAATGGTGTGGTCAAATTGGACAAGTGTCAAATTTGTATACCAACTTGACATCAGAGGAGGATGGTGTCAACACGGGTTACACGACAGCCTTGCTGGATCAAATTTTGTACAAAAGCATCACCTTTTCAAGTTATTATGATCAGGCAAATTATCATAGTCGGATCGAAGGAAGAAAGTGCTTGTTGGCGATGTTGATCTATCATCTCGATGCATAACCGTAACACAGCCCCGTCGTCTCATTTGGGTTACAAATGGGAAGGATACAATTATTGATTATCCGATTTTATGTAGCCGTACTAAACTTTATTTGTTGAAAACAAGTTGAAATTGACGGCATTTGAAAGGATTATGTATCTTCCAGTAAAAAAATTAGTTTCAAAGCAACACGGAAAATGAATCTAGTAAAAAACAAGAAATGTAAGCCATTTATGAAATAGTTACTGAAAGCTTGTATTCTAACGGATTATTAAAATTTTAAACATAGTGTTCTAATTCACAGTTGGTACTTTAATACATTTGAAACTATCACTCCCCACAATAATAAGTCAGAAAAAGCGTGAAAGCCACTCCTCTGTGATTAGCTAATGATTCTGTATCTGAATCGAAGAAAAAGATTTTTCCCCTTTAAAATGAATGTGACCATCACCTCCTCCTACCCTGTCTGGGGTTCATGTAACCGTAAAAGCGATTCCCATGTGATCAGCTAATGTTTTAGTAAGAGAATCGAAGAAAAAGATTTTTTGCCATTCAAAATGTATACGACCCTCATCCCCTTCCCCAAGTCTGGGGTCACATAAGGTGTGAAAACCATTTCACTGTGATCAGCGATTAATTTTATGTGAAAATGAAAGGACTGAAAACATTTTACCAAATTATTTTGCCGTTTAAAATGCATATATGACCTTTGTGACGTTTTGATTTTGATATCTGGGGTCAGAAGTGGTCCACAGGTCTGAACTTCCTTTCAACTTATTTATTTAACCAAACGTGTATGTGTAACTGTGTACCAAATTTGAAGTCAGTCGGTCCAGTAGTTTCCGATATTTCGTGTTTACGGACAGACAGACGTGATAGTGATTTCATAACCAACTGAACATGCGTTTTAAACGCTTTCAGTAGATAACAACAATTTTAGACATGAACTGAATATTTTATTTGCTTTATTTTAAAGATTATCTTAATTGCTGACAACCATAAAAACGTTCAGTTCAGTCCTTTTGTGCAGTTCCCATTTATGCTGAAAACGAATCATATACTGAATAACATGGGTGAGTAGAAAGTTTCACGAGGAACACAAAAACTGAAAACAAAGTTTTCATAATAAATTCCAATAAAATTTTGAAACATTTCATAGATTATTTGTCAACATTCTTATTGTTTATTCAAAATACATGTTATTGAATTAATTTTACAAAAAAATTGGAATATAACAGAGAAAAATTTGAGTTGTGAAGAAAAGGTTTTGTGTAAAATATATTGTGTAAATTGTTAAAGAGATAAATATGTGTATATAATTTCCCTAATTCTTCAATTACCAAACAGCTACTTAGTATTTAATTAGGCGAGTAGGGTTATTCATGGTGTCCTGGTTACGAATGTTAGTGTATGCTCCATTATCTGACCGAGTAGACGGACACATGCCGATGGGTTTGGGGACATCAGTGTGTAGGCAAGTATTTTTGCAGCATGTACAGATTTCGCCGCAACAACAGGGTTCGTAGCCGTCCAATTTATTGCATGAGAAGAAAGGTTCAACAAGACAAAATAAATCAATGCAAACCGCACGGCCAAAAATACCACCACAACTCTGCAACAGTTTAAAGTATACAAACATACAGTTAGCAAAATAAAGACAGAATATTAGCAGCATTCCAAGACCTGCTAAAAATATAAATTTACAGTTCACTTACCGCCTTATCCTTACTCGGTTTGGCATTTGAAGTAACGATCAAAGCGAACAGCAGAATGAATACCCATGACTTCATAGTGATCCCTTCTAATATTTCACTGAGATGAGCTCCTGTACAGCTGTGTTGTTTAGGTGGTTTATACAAGTTGGCATTTGCTTTGTGATCAGGAATAAAGAAACTGGAACAGTTCACAAAGAGAGCAAGTTTGTGAATGAATTTGACGGTACTCAAACTTCAACTAATATACCAACTTCAGCCAAGTATTTATCCAAAAAGGGGTATAAGGAATTTCGGTATTACCAAAGTCACCATCTAACCCATTCTTCCTGCAGCCATGTTTTACATACCCTAATTTAATTTTAGGTCGGGTTTGTTTTATACGTTTGATACCCTTTACGAAGGAGCAAGTTATTTCTTATGCAACTGGCTTTATGTAAATTTCACAAAAGATGCACAAGTACCACGTAATATCATTTCTATGATTTTTAGGGTTTATATGAAACATACTTGCTGCTACTTTTTTTTGGAAGCAGTATCGTTTGTTTCGAAGCAAATGCGTATATATAAAACAAAGGGTATCATAAATTTGTGAAAGATACTCTTAAAGTATTGGTATATCCATGAAGTTTGATTTTTTTTGAAGCAATTAGCAAATCAAAGTTAAAGGGTATATTTTTGAACATACATTGTGCTTATACGATGCACCAGAAAAGACATACGGAGAAAAACCTAAAAGGTAGAAATGGAATTTCGGAAATGTACATTTCCATAAAATAAAGAGAAGACGTCAAGACGAAACAAATACCTGGCATACAACAAAAATGCCACAAAACGATTTTCAAGATGCTCTATAAAAGAGCCAGATGCGGGAGGAATAAATTGATAAAATACTAAATGACATCACATTTATTGTTTTTTACTGGTTTGAATTTACTAGAGACTGGGTATATTAATTCTATTAATGAGTCTGAAAATATTTGTGATAGCAAATTTAAGTTTTATGCGGAAAAATACAACTGATAAACTGATAAAAACTGCAGAAAACATTTCCTATTAAATTATTTATGATACTAGTAAAAAGAGACAGAGGAAAGACCAATGTTTAAATGATAATAGCAAAACCATGCTTAAATTTTTCATGAGTATTCACAAGTATTCATGAGTTGATAAAATAATTAAGTTTTTAGGTTACAATCTAAACAATATTGTCTTGAGTATGTGTAAGAAACCCGAGAAAAGAAATCCATAACGAAAATCTGTGACTCCTAGACGAGCGACTTTACCCATATGTGCTGCTATGCTATACAATACATCAAAAATTGTTAAAACTGAACGTTATCTTCACTCTTTTATGTATTTTGAGGGCTACCTTTACATTTATGCGTGCTTTAGAAATTTGTGAACATAAATATGAATGAATACCACATAAAGGCAAGATTCATATATAACGTTTAATACGTTTTTAATAACGCTTTCAGTTGAAATAGTAAGATTTAGTCAAAACGCTAACAATAGCGAATGCTTATGCCCTTCATTGTAATTCTAAATGCTACGCAGATGCCTCGCCACTTTTCAAATTGTTGATTTCGTAAAAACGCCACAAATATTTGTAGAAGTTGCTTGTTCTCAATCAATCATTTTCAAAAGCACAAATCAAAAGTTTCCTGCGTATTAAGCAAACATCAAATTAAAATTTCTTAACATTTAAACAATTTGACAGTGTGCTAAATTATGATAAATTGAAGAATTCTTAGATGTGTCAACATCGTTTATGCTTGAACAAATCATTACATATTGGAAAATATCGATAAGTAAAATGTTTCATGAGAACCCCAAAAACCATAAACAACCTATAACCAATATATTTCAACACAAATTCTAGAAAATTGTTTAATTCTTTGAAAAAAATGAGGTTTTTATTCAAAATACATAACATTCAATTATTATTTTTTTAAATCATGGAACATTGTATCAAAGTAAAATGTTAATAGTGTGAAATTAAAACTGGCCTTTCTCGCAGTGAAACAAGAAATTGGAACAGTTCGTCAAGAGTTTAGGAATGTGAATTTTGAGTGTGCTCAAAACCTCACCTTTTATATTAACTCCAACCCAGAAGTTTATGCAGAATCCGGTTACAAACATGAAGGGTTTAGTATTTTTGGATCGGTATCATTTTACAGGTACAAATTTGGTACCTTTCATCAAAAAAGTTCATTAAGCATAAATACGTGGGAGCGGTACGTTTCGTGCTAAAATATGCTGCTAGTTTTTATTCAAAACACATATTATATATTCAATTATTATAAAAATTATGGAGCAAGGTATTATACCAAAGCAAAATCCAAATATTGTGAAAAAAGTTTTTAAAATACATATAGTGTAATTTGTTAGACGTTTGTGTAATATTATTTACTATGAAATAAATAAACAGTTAATTAATCGTTTCAACAAAAAGGCTAGAGTTATTTATGATTTCTTGATGACGAACGGCACTGTAAGTTCCATTGTCTGACCCAAGCTTCGGAAGCGGGCAAACGTTTAAAACTATGGGTGGTTTGGTCTTGCTGCAATTTTCGTAACAGCATATACACTGTCCGCCACAGCAGCATGGTTTGTATGGTTTGGCCTGGTAGTCATGTCCGCATGAGATGAAAAAACTTGTAACACTACATGTATTGTAGCAAATTATGTCAGGTCCAGTTGTTCCCTCACATGGCTGCAAATAATGCAAATTATACAAACATAAAGAGAATTTGTTGGTATTGAGCAATAATATCAATCTTAGACAGCACTGTTTTGTCCTATTGGGACTTATCAACACGATCCAATCAATGCTCAGAAATGAAAAGTACTGAAAATGTTATTACCGAGAAAAATGAACTTGACTACTCAGCTACTCTCATTTTCAAACATTATACAAGCATGTTAACAACAAGGTAGACACTGGCATTATTATTCGTAATTTCGGGATTCCAAGAGCTGACAAAAAATAAGTTATTAATTACTTACAACTAAAAGCTTGGTAGGACTGGCATGTGAAGTAAAGACCAAAGCCAAAATCAAAACCACAGCCCGTGACTTCATAGTGATTCCGTCTAATATTTCCCTCGGATGAGCTCCTAGCTGTTTTGTAAATGGCTGGAAAAAGATTGCAACTCCAAAACTGAAATTAAAACTGGCCCTTCTCCCAATGAAATAAGAAATGGGAACAGTTCGCCAAGAGTGTAGGAATGTAAATAAATTTGGGTGTGCTCAGTGCTCAAACCCTCACCTTTTATACTAACTCCAACCCAGAAGCTTATGCAGAATCCGGTTACAAACATGAAGGGTTTAGTATTTTTCTTGGATCGGTTTCATTTTACAGAAACAAATTTGGTACCTTACATCAAATATGTTCACTTAGCATAAATACGTATGTGGCTTCAAAAGCTTGTAAAATTACATTTTATGACCACCTTTTACTTTTTGTGCACGAAGTACCTCACATATTACAAAATACAAAACATACCAGAAATCATCCCCGTTTATAGCTCATTCGTAACCAACCTTTATCATTTAAAAATAGGGTAATGCGCAGGGTGTATGGTACTCGAAGTATATACTGGGATTAATTTTTAAGGAAGTATCTAAGGTTTATTTAGAACATTCGTGGAAACAACTAATGTAAGTAGAATTGGACAAGAAGGAAACTTACAGCAACAATCGAACAACCGGCTGTAAAATACGGAATCAAAATGTAAGTTTAATATTTGGAGTTGTGAACAGGTTCAAAAGTTGATTATAGCATTCAGCAGTAGGCTATTTTGAAAGAAAACAAACAAGCCTGCAATTCATTAATTCTATTGTACACAGCATTTGGGTAAGGAAAGTCAGTATAAAAGAAATCCTCAACGATTAAATTATGTTGAAAGTAAAAGATTTTAATAAAACTGAAATGAAGTTGAAAGGACGATTCCATTTTCGGTGGAAAGGAATAAACAATGGTAAACCTAAAGAAAAAAAATTTAGCACGTTGAAGTAAAACAAAATGCGAAGCATTTTATTTAATAGGATTATATTTGAGATGCGTTGACACTTTCTAAGAACCCCAAAATTGTTTAGAAATGCCGCTAAAAACTAAAGTCGCGTTGAGTACGGAAATACTGGTACTTTTACAAAGATTTTATGTTTAATATTCTTTAACATCTCATCATGAATCATTCGGTACTGATTTTCCATGGCAAAAGAAATTATGCTTAACTCTATTTAATGGATACTCTTAGCCCATACTACCATTATTGGGGGGGGGGGGCAAATAGACATTGGTAAATCCCAGTTAAAAAACTCTCGGCACGTTGAAGTCAACCATAATGTGAAGCATAGACACGCACTTCCGAAAAAGACTTTATCATACAGTTAGTTATAATTGGAATCGATAAAATACATTTTATTTCCTGAGATTTGATTACACAAAAACGTGTTGATTGTGCAGCACATTAAATTATTAATTTAAAAAATGATTACTATCCATCCTCATATTCATCATGATTACAAACTTCGGAAGATGATGCGTGATTAGATATGGTAATGAAAGTCGTAGCTGCTTGACATTTTCTCAACGTGATTGGTCTTGAATTTCTCGTCTTCTGCGTACCTACCATCTCTCCATGTATTGGAACGATGATGTTGACGCTGCTACTTTTTAAAAAATCGTCACATTTTTTCAATTTTTCAGGCGCAGGTGGTGAGGAAGGGGTTGATGTTTGGACAAGTTGATTATGGTTGCTATTAAGGCTGTGACTGCTTTCATAATCTTCATTATTATTATTTATTGGATCAGGAACAGGAACATGTGCTACGGAACTCGAAGTCTGCTTAATAATTTGGGGAATATTTGGTTGAGAAGTGGGTTCGAGGAGAAGAATATTGCAGTTGACATCAGTTGCTGTAGGTGGATCGCCTTGAGGTGGTGGACGTGGAGGACAGGAATCTAGACATTCTTGAGCCTAACAAAACAATAAAGAATTCTCCTATAGATCTAATTTTTAGTTTAAGCGAAGCAAAAATCTTTTCGATTTCTATGAGAAGATAAACAACCTGGTCTATAACCAATAAATTCCAATACAAATTTTACAAAATGTTTAATTCTTTGAAAATAGTAACTTTTTTATTCAAAACACATACCATTCAATTATTATTATTATTTAAAAAATCATGGAACATTGTATCAAAGGAAAATATTACTGGTATGAAAAGAGTTTAAAAAATACATTAGTGTAATTTGTTGGTCGTTTGTGTAATATCTTTTACCATAAAATAAATAAACAGTTAATTAATCGCTTCGACCAAAAGGCTAGAGTTATTTATGATTTCTTGATGACGAACATCAGTGTAAGTTCCATTTTCTGAGCGATGACTCGTAGACGGACAAGCGTTATAGAAATCAGGTTTTTTGGAATCGCTGCAAAATTCTTGACAGCATGTACACTGTTTGCTACAGCAGCATGGACGGAAGTCTCCGGTGTCGTAGATATTTTCACATGAGAAGTAAAGCACCGCAAAACTACATGTATTGTAGCAGAGTAGGCTAGGTCCATTAATGTCACCGCATGGCTGCAAATAATGTAAATTATACAAAAGCATATCAACAAAAAATGTAGGCACCGTGATTATTCCTAATTTTGGTATTCCAAGAGCTGACAAAAAATGAGTTATTAATCACTTACAAATAAATCCTTGGTAGGACTGGCATGTGAAGTAAAGACCAAAGCCAAAATCAAAACCACAGTCTTTGACGTCATAGTGATTCCGTCTAATATTTCACTCAGATGACCTCCTAGATGTTTTGTAAATGTCTGAAACAAGATTGTAATTAAAAAAATTGAAGTTAAAAATGGCCTTTCTGGAAATGCAACAAGAAATGGGAACAGTTCACCAAGAGTGTAGAAATCTGAATGAATTTGAGTGTCCTCAAACCTTTACCTTTTATACTAACTACAGCCCAGAAGTTTATGAAGAATCTGGTTTTATAAATATGAAGGGTTTAGTATTTTTTTGGGATCGGTTTGATTGTACATATACAAATTTGGGACCTTTCATGAAATAAGTTTACTTAACGTAAATACGTATGTGCCTTCAATAGGTTGTAAAATTACATTTTGTGAGCACATTAGTAACGTATGTGCACGAAGTACCTCACATTTTACAAAACATACTAACCAGAAATCATCCCCGATTTTTAGCTCATTCTTTACCATTCTGTATCTTTTAAAAATAGGGTAATCCGCAGGCCGTAGGGTACTTGAAGTATATATTGGGTTTAATTTTTAAGGAAGTATCTAAGGTGTATTTAGAAAATTCATAGAAACAACTAATTCAAGTAGTATTGGTCAAGAAGAAAAGTATAGCAACAATCGAGCTGTAAAAGACGAATCAAAATGTAGGCTTAATTTTTTGGAGCCGTGTACAGGTTTAAAATGAGCTTATAGCATTCAGCCGTAGGCTATTTTAAAAGGAAGCAAACAAGCCTGAAATTTAGTAATTCTAATGTACACAGCATTGGGGTGAGGAAAGCCAGTACAAAAGAAATCCTCAACGATTAAATTATGTTGAACGTAAAGGATTTAAATAAGAACTGAAATGAAGTTGGAAGCACGATTTCAATGCCATTTTCGGGGGAAAGGAATGATCATGGGTAAAACTAGGGTTGCCGTGTTTATCGTTTTATCGTTCAAAACAGTATGTGTTTAGTTTTTATGGATCGTTTTCGTTTTCCGATTCGTTTACAAATGAAAAACGAAAACTTCGTTTCGTTTTCAATTTGGAAACGAAACCGAAAAAATCGTTTAGTTTGTCTATCGTTTTTTTAAAACCTTGTCAAGTCGGACAAATTCATGCATTTTCAGCGTGTTTTTATCATTTCATCTTAACTAAATTGGAAATTAAAATTATTACGCATTTTGGATAAACTTATTAATATAAAATAATTTTACTCTTTTCGGATTCGTGTTTTAATCCTCTTTAAGGATTAAAAACTTCATATTCCATGAGGTTGATAATCCGAGCGTGAGATATGTTTCGTTAAAAAAACAATTTCTCTATTTTCTTCGCTTTTTGGGTACCCACGTTGCTGTTTCATTATTGCCGACGAGTGCTGACGCTGCTGTTAAATTTATGTGTTTAAAAATTAGAGACTCACTTACCCTCTTAGACAGATACCATCATATCTCGAAACAAATATAGCAATATAAGTTTTTTATTCCCACCCTCTAATCTGTTGCGAAATAGTATACCATCATTCCCTGTGTAAGTGTTCGAATGAAAATGAAATCTAAAACGATTTGTGTTGACAAAATCTTACATTAACTTTCATAGTCTACTGTTTTCATTTGCAGTAAAATGAAGATGTCATAATATTGAATTATTTTATTAAAACAATGATTTCATGCCGACATGCATTGCTTCATGGTGATTCTTCACATTATATTATTAATATAAAAAATGATCACTATCCGTCCTCATACTCATCATGATTATTAATTTCTGAAGATGATGCGTGATTAGATAAGGTAATGAAAGTCGTAGCTGCTTGACATTTTCTCAACGTGATTGGTCTTGAATCTCTCGTCTTCTGCGTATCTACCATCTCTCCATGTATTGGAACGATGATGTTGACGCTGCTACTTCTAAAAAAATCGTCACATTTTTTCAATTTTTCAGGTGCAGGTGGTGAGGAAGGGGCTGATGTTTGGATGAGTTGATTCTGGTTGCTATTAATGCTGTGACTGCTTTCATAATCTTCATTATTATTATTATTTATTGGATCAGGAACAGGAACTTGTGATACGGAACTCGAAATCGGCTTAATAATTTGGGGAATATTTGGTTGAGAAGTGGTTTGGAGGAGAAGAATATTACAGTTGACGTCAGTTAGCGGAGGTGGATCGCCTTGAGGTGGTGGAGGTGGATGACAGGAATCTACACATTCTTGAGCCTAACAAAATATAAAAGAATTCTCGTATAGATCTAATTTTTAGTTTAAGCGAAATAAAAATCTTTTCGATTTTTATGAGGAGGTGATAACCTAGCATATTTATTGCCACCTACTGAAAAAGTGAAAGCAGGTGGCAGCAATGCTCCCCCAGATGGAGAGGTGGGGCTGTTCATCCTTTGAACTAACGTTGTGCATGTTCCCGTCGAGGGGGAAACGTAATCCGCTCTTTGACGTCTTCTGGAAGCGAAGTGAGGTGATAAAATGGAACGAAGGAGGAGTTGTAAGCCGGCTAAGAAACTATCCCTTCTCCTCCTTCCGTCCTCCTCAAGATGGTTTTCTCCTCCGTCCAATCCACCCTGCGCTGGGTGAATCCTCATCTCAAAACGGGAGGCCTCCTCATCTTCTCTCATCAAGAAAGAAAAGAGAGTTTGACATTTCACAAAAACAAGAAGGGTCGTTGCAAGGCAGCCAATATAAACGGAAAAGTTGGTGGGCGGCACACTTTGGCCTTTCAATTGGGGGAAGAAATACCACCGAGAAAGGCTTGGGAGGATCGAGAATACAATGACATTTTGACGAGCGTCCCAATGAATCTATTCAAAGATGAAAAATATTGCTTAGGCATTCAATCTACAAACTGCTCATTTTTTTATTTGATATTTTAACTATTTTATCTTAATTGCTTACAGCCGTAAAAAACGGTTCAATTTTTCCAAAATACTCATCACAAAAGAACCACCTCACTTCCAAAATCGCTAAACCATAACCAAAACAAGTCGCAATTGCACATGCTACAAGAAATGTGAATAGTTCCATTGAAAATAGGTACTGGAGCAGCTTGCAGGATCCAATCAGAACTACGGCAAAGATTCCGGTCTCCAAAACCTCCAGCAACTTTCGAAATTAACAAATAAATCGTCCATTTCTCAACAAATTCAATTTATTTAAGAAATTTTCAAAATTCATTGTAAAAATTCATTGTTATCATTTATATTTTTAGCTTACCACCAATTGTAAAAAGTAGAACATGTAAATATACCACGTCGGACACTCCACCTTCCTCCACGGTCTCTGTTTTAGCTCCACCTCCATCCTATCCACCGCCCTATAAGATTCTGTAACCCTTGCGTAAACATAAACCAGGACAGAAAGGCTTCCAATGAAAATTAGGTTACACATTCGCATCTTTTCATTTTCATTTCCATCAGCATTTGCATTTTTACTCATCCATTTCCAACTGTAACACAGGAAAAGGAACCAAGTGCCAACGACCAAGCTCCAGGCGATGATAAGCATCCTCAAGAATCCAAAAGGGAAAGGACATCTTCGTCTCAAATCAAAGGAAAATGAGGGAATCAAATCGTGATGAAACTTTGACACCTGAGTAGCCAAAATTCCCACAGGATAGATGAGGAAATACGTCCACAAAACATCTCCAGGCGGATGAATGAAGAGGGAGACGAGGTGGGTGAGCCAATTTGCGATTCCGAGGCTGGCGCCGAGAACTATCAGGAAAATGGCAAGCTCTGCAATCTTGACAGAGTCACAAAAAAAAAGAATTCCATGAAATTAAACAAATTTGTCATTAAATTTTTTTATCAAAACATTATGCAACAAGAAGATAACATCATATTGAACTCACCAGATAAGCGAAAACTGAAACCAATTCTATTACAATTACTTTGAGACACTTGATGTTCATAAATCTCCCGTGAATACATGTTTCTCCCATGATATTTTGAATAACTACTCAACGTGGATGACCATTACGAAAAAATACCCAACAAATAAAATTCAAATGAAAAGTTCAAAATTGGATTTTTATTCATAATAAATTTTCTGTTTATTTTAATATTTGAAAATTATATTTAAATCAAAATACAAATAATTTATTTTGGTATCATAGTAACGCTTATTTATACTATTACAAT
>JAANSM010002580.1:0-14692 GCA_036850725.1 Orchesella villosa | reverse complement strand
AATAAATGCGAAATCCATCAGTAACAAGTTGAGACAAGTTTTCATATGGAATTGTTTGTCGTGGAGATATCATATTGTACACATTATTGTTTTTGTAAGCATTGCTTAGCACAATGCTCATCAGAAGAAATCCCCCGATGCTCAGTCGATGCCGAATTTCAATTGCCATGCTAGAGGCAAAAGGGTCTCCTTGTTCCACAAGGGACTTGAAGATTTGCTTATAAATGGACACGAGTTTTTCAAAACTCCAATTACAACGCAGTATTTTTTCCTGTTGATTAGCTGTTATTGTTACGAGATTGAAAATGTACATTGAAACTGTGAGAAGCAGAGTGGTGAGGGCTACACACAGCCAAATGTAACTATCATATACGTTGACTAACTCAGCAAATGCAAATCCGGGTGTTGGTGGCCGACCACATGAAATAAAAGTTGGTAAATTAATTTTGTCGTATTGTTTCATAAGGGCGTACTGTGATTCGCTGTTTACATGTTGCAACAAAGAAACAATGTGTACATTAACCACTCGTTGTGGTCCCACCAGAGCTACCCCATTTTCGCAGGTTTTTATATTGCTGTCTTCCACGACAGACGAATAGTTCTTAAATATGGTGTGGATTATATGAAGCAAGGATACTGAAAATTTATCATCTAGTTCATGATTTTGAAACAAGTGTCGCCATCTTTTAACTGACGAACACCTCTCCAGATAGCGTTGTAAATCAGATTTTTCATTCGCCAGCATGTCCCTGTAACTACTGTAACTTGTCATTGAGAGTGCAACCATATCATTTCTAGATGGAAATAAATGCTTGCGTAGATTATCCATATTCAAATTAACTGGCGTTAGATCAACAGTGAGATATTCTGAAATAGGGTTTGGGTCGTTTTCAAGTTCAAAACAGTTAAAGCATGGTTTGATTGCGATGAATCTTGTGATACTGGATTTGGGTTCAAATGATGTTTTGAGGGCTCTTCTAGATATCACGATCAGTACCAAATATATTTCGGTGCTCATATATGGCACTGACCTTTCTGGAATAAACCTATGATAAGGCTTTTCGATTCCCGATATCCACTTGGAATAGGCGGACCTTTCCTCCCACTTCCTATGGACGTTATCGTTTACTACAATAATGTTTGTAGATGGAACATCTGAGGGAATAATATTTTTGATACCCATCATTACATTATGGGTGATGAGTACGTTATCTTGTATAGCTTGGATAACTCCTTCTGTAGCTTGGTGATCCCACAAATCAATTTGCTCATAACTACGTAGTGTCTTTAATTGTGAGTTGTTATAGTTGGGACTTGTTGCACTATATAACGATGGATAAAGAGAAACCTTTAGCTCACAGTTCCAAGGTTTGGATCGCATAACAAATGGAGTATGGTAAATTGCCATGCAGATGCCGGAAAATGCAATGTCAGGCGGATTGAAAGAGAAAAAATCACTTTTGCATCTTTTTATTTCATTAGTGTTTGTTGCATTTGATACTGTCCCTTTTCGAATCCCAAGCAAGTCTTCAAATGATCTGTACTTACGGGGCAAGGTTTCGTGAAAAGTAGTGCGTAGTACTGGTTCCGGTCTTGAAAGTACAAGAGGAACTTGAAGCTCTTGCAAGTTTACAAACCTGTAGTTTGTTATGTAGACGAAACAATGTTTAAAATGTGAAAGATACATGTCAAGATTTTCAATGGTGAAGAATTCTTTGGTATTAGTTATTTCCTCATCGTTGGCCAAGTGCTTGTAGGTTCTACTGGAACCGATAAGACTATCTATTTTCCCAAACTTGTAGGTAGTGAATTTGTTAGCGTTAGCTTCCCGCAGGAGCAGGAGTGACAGGTATACCGTGGCGTAAAGCATAGCAAATGGTGTAGGGTAATGTGGCCTTTATGTATCTCTTAATACCCCTTTATTAAGAAAGCAATTCACTTGAAGCGAGCTTAAGTTTAAGGATAGTAAAAAAGGTTTTATGTCAATGTGTTTAAGAATTTCCAAAAGGGATTTCCATTATTCGATACACGTATTTTTTTTACTAATCGTTAAGACTTAAGGTTCAGCAGTCTTTTGAAACATGCCAATTTTTCACTCTGTAAATATGTCTTGCGAATATGCGAGATAGTTCCAGAATATCTTGGTTTAGCGCTATTAACCAGGCTTCGTATCGTTTGAATGTGTGAAATAAAATGCTATATATTATTGATTTGCTTGTATAAGGATTTTATGGACATTAAATTGATTATACATGCATAATAAATGGACAGCTTTCATTCCCTAATGGTTATCAAAATTTCAAAGTAAGATATTTTTCTCGTATATGCAACAAATTTGAAATTAAGAAATAATATGGCATGTCTCTGCAAAAGTAGAAAAGTAATTACTCAAGCATGAAATGGATTAGCTTATATAGCTTTGGCCAAACATCATATAGTGGGCTCACAAAATAAGCGTTCGAATTTACAAGAATTTTTAAGCGGAATATTGAGAGCAAAGCTTATAATGTAAGCCTACAGAAGCAAAATTTATTTTGAGTAGAGCGATTTGTATGAAACAGCACAATACCATGTTTCAATGTTTTCGATTTTTATTATCAAGTCTGAACTGAAATTTTGAAAAATATAACATGGAATCTATAGAGAATTTGCTCCACTATCTATAGGTCATAAAATATAGTTCTCAAGTAATTATGAATTTGAATTATAACTCTTGAAAGATTTGCCGGAGAAATTGGCGGGAAATCTCTAAGTAGTTTAAGATTTAGTGATAGATTATAACTAGCTAAAACTGACCTGGCCCTCCCTTCCCTATGGCTTGAATGTTAGTGACGAATGCACGAAGTTATGTAAGGATTGATTCTAGAATTCTATATCAAATCAAACCTTTTTTATATATTTTGGCGTGTAATCATGAATTAACCTTAAGAAACAAAAACGACTGACGCCAAAAAATTCAAATGAACCAAACCAACTACAACTGCGACATGGTGTGAATGTTTACATATTTTTTATGCACATGGATTTTAATTCAAAAGGAAGAGGAAGAATATAGTAGACGTAAGTACATAAAGTATGATTTATGGAGTAAATCTAGAACTCCCACATGGAAGAATATCGTGATTGGGATTGGTATCAGTCACCAAATCACTCTTCACCAGGTCCTAGACCATGCGCAATAACATCCTGTAGAAGTTCCCTCATTTGTCGATTGCAATCGTCAATTCCACTGTTCAACTCATCCTTAACAGCATTCCACTCCGCTTGCAAGCTCTCCATCTCCCTTTTTATCTCCTCAGCTTTTCTATAAAATAATAACAAAACACCAGGGTTTGGAGGATGGTTATGATTATTAATAAATTTATACTCGTAACTAATTATCAATTTTAAAACTTGCATCTTAGCTCCCTCCATCTCCGTTACAAGGCCAATTGGATCTTCTTTCGCTCTTGTGTTCAGTGCGCGTGCGTCGTCTTGTCCCAACTTGGTAAACTCCCTTATTTTCTCGAATTCAGCATCTTGAATAGCTAACCCCTCCCTAACCTTTTGGTAAAAGATATCTGCACGAGCTCCCGCAGCACTGTATTCATTTTCAATAGGCAGTAGCGATAGGACATGGACATCTGAACCAGGTCTAAGTTGTTGATGCGAATACAAGTCAATTGCCAGCCGAGAAAACTCAATCCGCTTCTTACCATGGCTTATTAGCTATTCAAAAATAAGCAATGAAAATAAATACGCAAATTTTAGCTTCGTCATTCGCGGGACATGTAGTAATTAAAAGCAAGTACGAATTAATGTGGAGACTGAACACCGAAGATAATATCAAATATAAATAATAATAATTACCTCGTTCTTTAACTCTATTTTTATATTCGTACAATATTCTCCAATGATCTCGTTCAAGTAAATAATGCTTGTTAACACTGTTTGTGAAAGTTTAAGTAGCGCCATTTCGCTGTCTAATTTTTCTTTTTCTACTTGTGTCGCCTTAAGGAGTTTCCTTCGCGAAATATTCCTTCCACGACCCATGTTGATTTTTATCTATTGTAATTAAAACCTTTCACAACTATACACTTTTACAAAAATATGTTTAGAAGCTTGACATAAAGTTTGGTTGTCAGTCCTAAAAATTCCGTTTACAAATCAATCACTCAAATAAACTAAAAACTGCCAACTAAATGACAAGTTGAGGGGATGAAGGGTAACTGTAGTTTGGCTTTCTGACTAAAATTCTAGATAGGCTGTTAACTCAAAACTGCGAGTACGTGATGGCGACGAGCTACATAATGGCTGTGTTAAAGATTATATTATATTATATATCCCCACATCCACGCAATCATCTAGTATGTATGTGGTATTTAAATGAATGTGTGTCGTAATGTAATGCTTTTCACATCCTATAGGTACTATATATGTACCCAACACACAATGAGTTCTCTGCTCCTCTCCCATTATATATTAAAGTTTGTCGCTTTTTGGTGATGAAATTTAATTCATATATAAAAATAAGAAAATGATTGACAAGTTTATTTGTATTATTTAGTCAGTAAAGAGAGAGCGAATTCTAAGTCATTGTCTTCTTATAAAGCTATTCTCTTACAGAAACAATGGTTAAATTTGAAGATTACTTTGACGTGTACTCCCACACTAATACTTTAATTTAAGTGTTAAAATATGTGACGACCAAAGTCAGTAAGTAAAGTTAATATAATATTATTTAATGTAATGTAGAAGAATTTGGCCTTGTTGGCTATTACTGTAAAGTTAGCAATAATTGTAAGTTGCACTTATCCATATTTGTCATAATGATAGAATGTATCAGTATATATGGTGATGAGTGATGATGATGTGCATGAGTATATAAGATGAGAATAAAATCGGAGCACGATAGATTTGCTCAAGTAAATTGAATGAATTCAACAGAAAGGGTCCGTGCTACATTGACGGGCGTAGAAAGAAAAGCGCATTTGAAAAATTGTGGCGTGTACTGTGTAACACAGCATTGTCCTTATCAGTGTATAATGCAAAAATGGCTCGATCATTATCCTTTCATTTCATGGTATTTCTTTTAAGCAGAATTACCTTGATTAGGCGCTTTTAATTGTTTTAAATTTTGGTTCTCAGTGTAGTCAAGCCTGTAGAATCATTACTAGACGCTGCCAAAAAAGTCTTTCTCTTTGGAAAATTCATGTCAGCAACTGTTAATCTTGCCTCTTACGTTAGTATGAATTTGAGTAATGAATGAACCTGGAGCAGCAGATAGACATTCTTAATGCAGCGATCGAGGTCACTGTTCAGTTCCTCTTTGATCGTGTCCCACTCCTCTTTCAATTTATCAAAGTCAACTTTGAGCTCATCCGCCATCCTAAAAAAATTAAATATATATTGAGTTTGTGAAGATATAAAGTCAGTTAGGTCGAAAGTTACCATCATAAGTAAACTTTGGTATCTCAAATCTCAATAATCACTAACCTTTTGATTCCCTATACAGCTCTCTTATTGCTTTCTCCGGGTCTTTCTTATCAATGTGAATATTAATTCTCTTAAGCTCACCTAACTTGTCGAACATAATTCTGGCTGTCCATTGTGTCTTTTTCGTTTGTAAATCTAGCTCCAATTTCATGTAAAAATTTCTTGCTCTTCTCTCATATTTTCAAACTTATCATGGGTAGCAAAGCAGAATGGGAGGTAAAGTGTACTAGAATCATTAAAAAATCTGAGCAACTTCAAGTGATGGTGAAGGGTCAAGTATATATGATGTGGTTGTGATGTGTAAGTATGATGTGGTTTAACAGCGAAAAAATCGCTTTTGCATCTTTTTATTTCATTAGTGTTTGTAAGGTTTGATACCGTGCCTTTTCGAATCGCAAGCAAGTCTTCCAATGTTATGTACTTTGGCTTGCGGGAAAAGCTTTTGCGAATAGTGCGTAGTACGAGTTCCGGTCTTGAAAGTAGGATAGGAACTTGAAGCTCTTGCAGGTTTACAAATCTGTAGTTAGTAAGGTAGACGAAACAATGTTTAAACTGTGAAAGATACATGTCAAGGTTTTCAATGGAGAAGAATTCTTTGGTTGAGGTTATTTCCTCAACGTTGGCCAAGTGCTTGTAGGTTCTACTGGAACGGATAAGACTATCTATTGACCCAAACTGGTAGGTAGTGACTTTGTTAGAGTTGGCTTCCCGCACGAGCAGGAGTAACAGGCATACCGTGGCGTAAAGCATAGCAACTAGTGTAGGTTAATGTAATCTTTATGTATCTCTTAATACCCCAGTTTTAAGAATTAAATTCAGTTGAAACGAGTTTAATTAAGGGTTTAAGGATGGTAAAAAATAGTTTTATGTCAATGTTTTCAAGTATTTCCAAAATTGGTTTGCATTCTTCCATACGCGTATTTTTTTACTAATCTTTAATTTAATGTACAGCAGTATTTTGGAAAATGCTACTTTTGCACTTTGCAAGTATGTCTTTGCGAGTTAGTTTAGCCCATGCTTCGTTTCGTTTGAATGTGTGAAATCAAATGTTTTTTGTATATTATTGATTTGCTTGTGTAAGGATTTATGGACATTAAATTGATTATATATATGCATAATAAATGGACAGCTTTCATTCCCTAATAAAATGGTTGTCTTAACTTGCAAAGAAAGGTATTGTTGTCGTATATGTAAGAAATTTTAAAGCAAGAAATAGTATGGCGTGGCCATAAGCTCTACATAAGTAGAAAAGTGACTACTCAAGCATAAAATTAATTAGGTTAATTAGCTTTTACCAAACATAATAGTGTATAGGCTCACAAAATAAGCATTCAAACCTACAAACAAAATTCAAGCTGAATATCGAGAGCAAAGCTTATAATATAAGCCTACAACAGCAACATTTATTTTGCGTAATGCGAATATTTGAAACATAGTACAACACCAATGTTTTAATGTTGTCGATTTTTATTAATTAAGCAGAAAAACTAAAGTAAACTATAACGTTGGGATATATCGTATATCTAGAGTAGAACCAAAAAATCATGTTTGTTTATCGATTAGGGTTGGGACAATTTATATTTTTTTCAAATGTTCAAGAGCAGCCGCTCGGAAATCCTTGTCGACTCAAGCAGAGTGTTTTCTGGATCAACACATTTTGATTCTCTAGTCAGTTTAAGGATTTTTTTTTGTGTCTGGCTCTTAAATCTTCTTCCATATTGGCAATATTTTCAGTTTCTATTGCAAATTCAAATCTGCCGCCATTATCTTTAAATAGAATTCGACTGTTTTCATAAGAAAAATTATGAGTTTGTTTATAAACGCACTTCTATAATAAATATTGTAATAAATAGCCACTATGTGGATTAAAAGAAATACATGATGTTGATGGGAATGGGAGTTAATCGTCATAATCGAGTGAGTTATAATAATTAGAAATAATTATTAGTTCTTTGGTTAATAGATAAATAGATTATAGCTAGCTAGAATGACTGCTCTGTGTCTTGAAAGTGAATGAGGAATGCATGAAGTTCTGTAATGATGGAAATTCTAGAATTCTATATCAAATCAACCATCAAATTCTATAATATTTTTTAAAAATTTCCTTTTAGTTGAAAAAGAAAAAATAGAGTAGTAGGAAGTACATAATATATGTTTAGGGAGCGAAAGCTCACCCCTTCAAAATGAGTAAATAATTGTGATTGGAATTAGCATCAGTTACCAAAACACTCTTCACTAGATCCTATGCCCTAAACCCTGCGCAATTTATAAGATTGAATGCAACCGTCATTGCCACTGCACTGTTGAGCTCATCCTTAACAACGTTCCACTCCGCTTTCAATCTGTTCAGTTTGCGTTTTATCTCCTTTGCTTTCCCTTAAAATTATAATGAAATCCCAGATTTTAAAAAGCGGTTATGATTATTAAAATACGTATCGACTTGTAACTAAATAATAAATTTCAATCCTCTAACTTACGCGATAGACTTTCCAAACTTGGTTTTAATCCCAACTATACTTGGCTTTCTCCTCAGCTCATTTTGTTCCAACCTGGTCAACTCGGAATTTTTTAAAGCTAAAACCCTCCTCAATCTTCATGTGTCATGCAAAAGATATTTGTA
The DNA here is from genome assembly GCA_036850725.1 of Orchesella villosa. NCBI lineage: Eukaryota > Metazoa > Arthropoda > Collembola > Entomobryomorpha > Orchesellidae > Orchesella > Orchesella villosa. The sequence continues at coordinate 6,597 of JAANSM010002580.1, read as the reverse complement.
CGGGTTTCCACAGCTTTTTACTCATTTTGAATAGGAAGATAAGATGGGACATCTGGGCCAAGTCTGAGTAGTTGACGCGAAGACAAGTCAACTAACGGCTGAGAATACTCTGCCCGCTTCCGACAGTGGGTTATTCGCTATTTAAAAACAGACAATGGAATAAATAAACAAATTTTAGACGCAAAATTATTGAAAATTGTCACGGGTTTTATCCCTCGGGTGTTTAACATATTAATCCTGAATTTTATTCATGTTCATTATAGTTCTTCCTTTAAGTACAATATAGAGATTTCTAGAAACATTAAGTTTCATTTTTGTCAATATTTCGATTCACATTCAGTTGTTCCTATTTTGTATTATTATACAGTAAAACAGCTAATTTTATTTTAAATTTCAGGACGACGTCACAACAGAGCACATTCCAATATTGCGTGGCTTTGGAAGATGAATGAGTGGATCCTTCATCTTTGTTGAGAAAATTTCATATATATGATAATGTCACGACCCTTCGTACAGAATGCATTTGTTCTATGAAAGGAAAGCCTTTAGCTGTTGAGAATAAGAAGTAAAAATGTGAAAGTGATTAAGTGCTCTGACATCTGAAGAGGAGAGTGTTGTATAATTGGAAGAAGGCCACGGCCACTGACCTGACCTGAAGGTAAGCGTACACGCATATTTCTAAAATAGCACATTTATTTTTAAAAAATAAAGTCATGTTTTTGCATGGACTTTATTAAAAAAGTGTTTCTGGGAATATCCGTCATGTCACCGCATATCATGATTATTTATAAGCAAAGTGGATATAAATGTTTATTGGGTCCAAAGTATCTTACATTGACAACACAGGGTAATAAGCCAAGTACATCAATTTATAATTGGAATTTGGAATACATGAAACAATGCTTAAAATCGGAATACATATAGCGTGTAGTTTGTAGTATCTATACAGATATTTTCTTTAAATTTTGAGTATGACAACAATTTACAATTAGCAACATGTAATTTATATTTGTTTCCTTAAATATCATTTTTATATATATAAATTGAAACAATTTCCGCATAAAAAATTCGGATTATATGTTCTCGAACATACAATTAATTCCATAGAGAACTCGTGCTACATGTTACAAAAAAAGGTAAAAACTAATGAAATTACGAAAAGTAGAGAGAAATCACCAATGAATTCTTAGCAATTATCAACTCAAAACGCACTTCTTTTCACCTCAATACTCGTGCCCAGAAATAACGTGCAGCAGCAGATAGATATTCTCAATGCAGCGATCGAGGTCACTGTTCAGCTCCCCTTTGATCGCGTCCCACTCCTCTTTCAATTTATCAAAGTCAATTTTGAGCTCATCCACCATCCTACAAAAATTAAATATATATTGAGTTTGTGAACATACATAGTCAGTTAGGTTGAAAGTTGCCATTACAAGTAAACTTTTGGTATCTCAAATCTCAATAATCACTAACCTTTTGGTACCCTGCAGCTCTCTTATTGCTTTCTCCGGGTCTTTCTCATCCATGTGAATATTAATTCTCTCATGCTCACCTAACTTATCGAAGATAACTCTTCCTGCCCATAGTGCCTTTTTCGTTTGTAAACCTAGCTCCAATTTCATGTAAAACTTTCTTGCTCTTCTCTCCGTATCTTCAAACTTGTCATGGGTAGCAAAGCAGAATGGGAGGTAAAGTGTACTAGTATCATTCAAGAACTTGGTGCTGAGCAACTTCAAGTGATGGTGAAGGGTCAAGGATTTATTTTCTTTACGCCAAAATTTGAGTACCTAAATAATATAAAGGCAAACAACAAGGGATAAAGGTATGGAAATTTTCGTACATATCACAAAGTCAAAGTCGAATTTAAAACACTTTTAAAAATAATTTAAACTAGAAGTTTTTGGAAAAATCAATGTTAAAAAATTACCTCGTGTTGTAAATACTCCTCCAATCCTATTGTGGAAATGCAGACATCCACCACACTACGCAAACTGTTTGTCCATCTTTTCGCGGTTTTCACTGATATTACTACTCGTTCAAGTTTCCATTTTGACGTGGGGTCTTGGCGTTTGTTGTCGTTGATGTAGTCGTTAGTATTGGAGATGTTCATGGTCGTCAACTAATTTGAAAGTTTAGTAAATTTGTAATGAAGTAAAACCGCAGCGTTAGGATCTTTTTTATATGTGAAATGTTTGGATGACTTTAGTAACTTTGACTTCACACGAAGAGGGTACATTTACAAATGAAACGATGCGATAGAGTGGTTGTCGACTGCGACTAAATTCACTTACAAACGTAGGTATAGATATAAAAGGCTTCATTTGTTAATGTTTCAGAGGCGGACTTACTCTCTGCCTGTCTCCATTCACCATTCTACAGACAGAGGATTGTGGGAAATATCTGATATCTTGCATTAAAAGTGAGAAAGATGAATATTTTTTGGGTTGAAATATAATAGTCTCTTTGTCAAAAAAACATATCCTATATGACTTATGTGATTTCCTTCTGGTGTATTTTCAGTTCAAGGAAATACATATTAAAGCAACAGAAGAGAATCATGAAAAAAACATTATACAGTAAAGGAACTAAGGTTTAGGTACTTTTAAACTTAACGTGTGTGCTTTACAGACGTATTTATGAAGGTATAGACTCGTTTACAGACCGTTGGCGTAAATCCTTATCTCAACTTCTCTGTTCTCAGAATCAGGGTCGTTATATGTAATCCCTTCGAAAGGTTTCAAAGAATCAATAAATGCTTTTATGTTTGGAAAGGAAACCATTTATTTTTTATTTTAAGTACTTAACAAGCACAATATAATACGGTCTGTGAATATTTTTGTTGTATGGATGCCATGGATGGAGTAGTACTTGATAATTTTCCCTACTTAAATTATCCAGGCACAATGAATCAATGAATGGTTCTGATCGTAACAGGAGCAGAAACAACAAAAATACTTGAAAGGAAAAGATATGAATGGAAAGCCTCTTCCATGTTATCCCACACACTTCCTTTCCATATTTACAAAGCAGACTGCCAAGTCCTTTGACTCCCTACAAGACAATATATCGAATATGAATGAGTTACAATTAGAGAATATATATATCATTCCTCTACAAGTTTGTTTCAGCTACAACTGATTTTGCTTTGCTCTATAGCTTGAATTTAAATGATGAATGGATTTACTTATCGTTAGTACCGGTAATTTTATAATTCTGTATCAAATGAATATATTTTATTATATTCCTACATGTTATCCTCACCAATGAGAGATCGAAACAGATGATGCCCGTTAAAATAGGATTGTCCAGACTACAGACCAATTACAAAAGGAAATACAATGAGACTTGGAATGCACGTTTTACGTTTTATATAATTTTCGAATTTATATTCATTTTAATTCAAAACAAAAAAAAAGAGTGGTTAGTAGTAATATATGATTTAGGGAGTAAAACTTAAATCCTGAAATCACAAAAAAAGTAATTGTCACTTGTGATTAGCACCAACCAGCCGACTGATCACTCTTCCTTATGTCCTACCACCTCCAGTGCGATGACATCTTGAATGCAGTTATCAATCCCACCGTTTAGCTCATCTTTTACAGCATCCCACTGCAATTTCAAACTGTCCAAATTACTTTTGATCTCCTCGGTTTTCCTATTATAAAAATGAAAACGAAATCCCAGATTTTAGACTGTGTTTGTAGATATTTAATTATGAAATATAAATCTTGAAACTTACGCAATAGCCTGCTCCAACTCCTTTTCTAGCCCAACTGGATCTGCTTTCGTTCTTCGTTTCAGCTGGTCATTTTGTCCCAACTGAATCATCCCTTTTATTTTTTCGAATTCGGCATTTTTTGAAGCTATCCCCTCCTTAACTTTGTTGCAAAAGATGTCTGCACGGTGTACCGCAAGATGGTAATCATGTAGAATCGAACGATGGGATGAGGCATTTGGATTGGGTCCAGATCGACGCCTAGGCAAATCTATCATCAACTGGCAATACTCCTCTCGTTTTCCATCATGGTTTGTGAGCTGTTTAAAAGCCGACAAGAAAAAATTAGACATATTTTAGTATGCGAACTAAACAGAAATTTAGCACTAGTAAATATGAATACTTAAGACTTTAAGACACTTTCAAATATCAATGAAATAATTACCTCGCTTTGTAGCTCAACTTCCAAAGCAGAACAGTAATCTCCAGCGTTGCGCAAAACAAGATATCTTTTGTGAAATTTAATCAGGAGGTCCTTGAACTCAATTTCTTTCTGTATTTTTCTTAATCTGGCTTGGTTGGCCTTAAGGAGACTCCTTCTCCAAACATTCCTTCCATACCTCATGTTGAATAATTGTTTTATATAAAATCTGGTCTCAACTTTAATTGATATATATATATATGTATATTTATATTTTAAACTTCAAACAAAATTTTGTTATAGAAACTTAACGTTTGTAAACCAATCACTAAGGAGAACAAAAAACTTCGTCCTCTTAGAATCCGAGAAGTTTAGTGAATGAAGATCAAAAGAGACTGACTAAAATCCCAACATGTACTCAAGACTCATCTCTCCTGTCCTATATAATGGGCATGTTATTGAGTTTTGTATAGATTACTAGAGTACGTATATGCACTTCTACGCATTCTTATATGGTAGGCATATGGTACAAAAAACGAAGACGTCACGTAGTGGTGTCCCAGTTTCCCTTATGTACCCAAGGTCACATTCTGTTCCACAGAGTGGTTGTCGACTGAATCCAAAGTCATTTAAAAATATAGGTATATATAAAGCGATTCATTTGGTCTTGCACTAAACACTAAAAGTGAGAAGGAAGAATAGTTTTATGGTTTGAAATACAGTTGTTTTTTGGTAAGGCAAAATATATCCTATATGGCGTTTATGTGATTTTGTTCAACATTCAAGGAAATATTGGCTAGCCGGAGATCCGTGAGCCCTAGCCCTGGCTTATGCTAATTGTTGTATTAGCAACGCGGGGCACATAAGGGGGAACGTGAACAGGCGGACGCATATGTAACATAGCATGGTAGCCAGAGCTCTCGGATCTCCATATTAAAACAACAGAGAAGAGAATCGTGACAATAAACCATTATATTCACGGAAGGTACTTAGTATGTATGTGCTCATATTTTAAGCACAACTTGTGTGTTTCACGGACAGATTTATAGAGGTAAAATCTCGTTTACACAACCTTGGAGTTAAGCCTTGTCTCAGCTTCTCAGGGTCATATAATCCCTTCGAAAGGCTTACAAGAACCAATACGCTTATGTCCTACGTATGGAAAAGAAATGATTGCATATATGAACCAAGTTGTCAACAGAAACACATTTAATACAGTCTAAATACTTATGACTACGTAAAGATGATGAATAAGTAGATATTTGGTATAGGTGTATATAAATATGAATATAAAAAATACAGGATGGGAGATGATAATGGGAGCTTGTCGAAACAAAGGAGTCATAATTAGGAATAATGATGGAAATTCTGTATATTCCGAAATGTAATCTTCCTGAACGAACCCTAATTAACAAAAACAATTGATACCACAAAATTTAAATGCATCAACAACTGCAAGGCAACATAGTGGAATTTTTTTCTTCACTTATGGATATCCAATTTATTTCAAAAGGAAAAAGAAACAGAGTAGTACAGTAAGTACATAATATATATGTTTTATGGAGTAAAGCTAAAACTCCAAAATGGGGGAAATAATGGTGATTGGAATTAGCACCAGGTACCATAATCACTCTTCACCAGGTCCAAACTCCTGCGAAATGAAATGTTGTAGATGTAAGTTGATCAGTTGAATGCAACTGTCGATGCCATTGTTGAGCTCCTCCTTAACAGCATGCCACTCCGCTTTCAAACCATCAACCATCTAACTCGCTTTTAATCTCCTTACCTTTCCTATAAATTATAGTAAAATCGAAGATTTCAGGCGTTAATTCAAACTTACGCTTTAACTTGCTTTATCTCCACTTCAATTCCAACGGGGTTTTCCTTTGCCATTCTCTCCTGCTCGTCTTGTCCTAACCGTGTCAACTCTCTTATTTTCTTGAACTCAGCACTTTTCAAGGCTACCCGCTCCCGAATCTTTTTGAAAAAGTCGTCTGCACGGGTTGCCATGGCAAGATATTCATTTTTAAAAGAGCAATAAAATGGAACTCGGGTATCTGGACCAGGTCTAGATTGACGTGTAGCCAAGTCCAATGCCATATAAAGATACTCTTTCTGCTTCTGATGGTGGTTCATTATCTATTTAAAACCCGATGAGGAAATAATGCACAAAAGCCACATGAAATAACTAGATTGTCAGCACAGCACTAATTTATGTGGAAACCGAATATCAAAAAGATATTTTGAAATGATTATAAAAAATTACCTCTGTCTCTAACTCGTTTGTCAGGTCAGTACAATATTTTCGTGTCTTGATCAAGGAACGAGAACTAGTGTTCAATCTAATTAAAAGGTTATTGAACTGAAGCTGTTGGAAATGCAACTAGCATCTCCTTATTTAAAGTACATGTGACAGAGATATTGTGTATCCACTGAGTTCGGGATATGTATCCCCGAGTTG
>JAANSM010002579.1:0-14695 GCA_036850725.1 Orchesella villosa | reverse complement strand
GTGAAAAATATGTTTATACACTTTCAACGCGAGTGAGCTGAAATGATGAACGATGGTTGAGCTCGCTTATATACATCTGAGCTGGATTGAGTTTGGGGTTGAGGTTATAAAGCGTGGTAATTTGGAGTAACACGAGGTGTCCCGTGGTCCAACACAGTTAAAAGTAGTTTATTGAGCCTTGTTTAAGTTATTTGAAGGAACAACCAATCATAGCACTTTAAAAGTTAGGTGGGCATATTTGCATGTATTTGGTAGAGAGGAAAATAAGCATAACCTTGTAATTGTAAATTAGCAAAACTATACCATTTTCCCGAAGCATATTTTTGGGTGCAATCCATGCCAAGCGTGCCACCATCAGGTCAAAGAATATGCAACTGACCAGACACGTCCGAAGAGAACGAGATCAATGAAATTAAATTGATGTGCTCATCTCGAGAAAATAGCCGGATTCTTCAAATATTACAAGTTAAGTCTTCCATATTGGTTTAATGCTGGAGCGCTATACTCTCTAATTTATTCTTCAATACGACCTTAAGTATATAGAATATCTTTCAAGTACAAACATTCCATGCATCGCAAGATGCAACAACACAAATCCAGAAAAAATCAACAAGTACTTTTTCAAACTGGTAGAATACATTATTTTGCTGTGGTAGCAAAAGACATGCATACCTCATCCTTATAAACTATAAAATAATATATTAGATTAGATATTACATGCTGATACTCAAGGAGAAGGTCAACACAATTTCTAGTCACTCATTTCAATTCTTACCAGTAACATGACAGAAGTATACAGGTAACATAATGAATGAGTATACACATATGACAAAAAATTGCTGAAAACTTTTACTTGCACATCATTAGCGGTGTCTTGGACAATACGCTAAGAAATTAAAGGAGTCCAGCTTCCAGTCGCTCAATGTCGCGCAGTGGAAGTGCACCCCTACGTTGCATTTGCACACAATGCATGAAATCGTCGCCCCTGTTTTATGACAAATGGTGCAAACTTCTTTATCTGCATCACGCAGCGTCTCCTCCAGATTTTTAAGAATGGTGAGGACTAAGATTAACTTTCCCGCCCACAGAGCACAATCTGCAATTTAAAAGAAATGAATTATAAGCTACTTATTTCAAACATCTTTGGGTAAAACATCGCACTTCAGAATTGAAAAGTTAGTACCTCCGTGCATCCAAGTCTCCCGTCTTGGAGATGGTTTGCCATAAATGGATGGCAAATTTGCAAAGTATGGCCCAAACAGATCTCCCATACCGTAGGGCGAAACGTACCCACGATTGTTCGGCATACGAATCATGACATGTGGTCCCAAGTGGCAGAAACTACAGATCCAAGGGACGTCCGGGTCACAGATTGAAACTTCCTATAGATAAAAATTAAATTTACTTAATAAACTCCACAAAGATAACTAATTGAAAAAGTAATGCAGAGGATGACTGGATAAGCGAATTAGAACATACCGTGCGAAGTTTTGGATCTGCATCTACTTCGATCTTTTTACCATCCTGCAGGAAAGTAGACTTTCCATCTACAACCTTTACTGCTGGGACAGGCAATTTTTTCCTTGATTTGCCAACGGCTTCAGTAGTGGATTTCTTAGCGCTATCCGTTACAGTCTTCACTTCTTTTGATATTGGTACCACTGCAGAAGAAGAAGAAGGTAATGCCATTACCGCCGCAGCTTGTGTAGACGAACAAGCTCCTCCATTATTTAGATTTGGTGTGACATCACATTGATGCGTTTCCTCGAGCCAATTCACAACATTTATGTTTGATATTTCCGCCGACAGAGAACAAAACCAATCTGCAGTTGGCAAAGGTGATGGACTGTTCCGTTCCGGAATCAAACTGGGTGTTGCAATTCCATCAGGTTTCTTTGGCTCCTCTTTCTCGTTTCTTGGGGTAAGAAAATCAGCAACAGCAGCACGAACCGACTCATTATCGTTGAAAGACTCGGTTTTCTTTTTATCCGTAGGGAGATTTCCTTTTGGTGAAACAGAAGGAAGTTCAACTTTATCAGCTTGAAGGAGTGTTGTTTTTTCTACCGCTTGAGAAGTATCAGAAGAAAGTCTTTGGAGATCCAACGCTTCACCTCTTTGACAGCGTTTTGAAACAAACTCTATGGATATGGCCATGGTTTCAGCACTGCAGAGAGTCCGTCGTTTGTCTCTGTTTTTGGGTTTAGAAGCCTCCAATATGATTGATTGGGGCTTAGTATCCACTTTTCTGACGGGCGTGGAGCTCTGTTTACTGCGAAGAAGGGGTGGATTTGATTTAGTGGGGCTTATGGCCATGGTTTCAGCACTGCAGAGAGTCCGTCGTTTGTCTCTGTTTTTGGGTTTAGAAGCCTCCAGTAGGATTGATTGGGGCTTAGTATCCACTTTTCTGACGGGCGTGGAGCTCTGTTTACTGCGAAGAAGGGGTGGATTTGATTTAGTAGGGCGAAAACTTGTTATGTCTGGACTTAAACTTTGATGCCTCCTCCGTGCAACGGTTCCAGGTACAACTGCATTCGGAACTTTTCCCATCTCCCTTTCTTCAGCATCTGGAACACACTTAGTGTCGGAAGAAGAGGTTGGTGAAGCTGACCTGGACCTCCGTTCTCCTATTCGCCTGACATCAGCACCTGACGATCTAGGCCCATACTGATTCTTCGGAGTCATCTTCAAAATCCTGGATAAATATCAATATAATTTAGGGAAGTTAGATTCACATTGAAACAAAGTGTAGTGATGTAGTGGTAAGGTATAGCATTAGGAAAAAGTACTACTAAGCATTTGTACTACGAATGCATTGTAAGCGGCGAGATTGAAAGCGACGGATTAAAGGGATTTTTGTGTAGACTTTCATACAGCGCTTGCGGTAACGTCGCCTTCCACGATGAGATTTTTGCTTGTTCCAACTTAAGAGACTAAACAATAATATAAAACAATGAGGAAGACAAAGATTGATAAAAATACATAGCTTGTCAGGCCAACCATGAGCAAATTCTAACATTTTATGATCCATTTTGTCATAATTATGCAAAACATTAATCAAGAAACAAAAGAAGCAGCCTAAACTATTTTTGCAAACTGAGTTCTACCAATTCATCTATACATTAGTGCCATTTTGGTTAACTCATCGATAGAAACTGTGAATTTGTGCAGTATGACTGCCTGTTTGTGAAAATAGAGCGATGAAGTAGTGTAGGCTTGCACGCTTAGATTATGGGATCAAAAAGCGGGCGAGTATAGTGCAGGATAAGTAAAAAGGCTTAACGTCATAGTTTTACATCCGTAAAAATATCATAGAGTGAAAATTATTATTTAAATATCTATAATTGATAATCATGAACAAGATAAAAAGAGGCAAAAGTCAATGTTAAAATAATAGTGATTTAGTTTCGTTTAAAACGAAAATTATTCTTAATTCCCTGAAAAATATGAAGTAGCTGGGAAACATGATTTTATAAAACTTAATTTAAATAGAAAAAAATCTATAACATATTTGGGAAGGTCCTTATAATAATACAAAAGTTGGCTGACTGTAACCTGCAAAGAAAAAAGTTTATTTTACGATTATTTTTCATACCGCATTAAGTCTACCGGTGGAATACTAAGGGGTGGAACAAAGATAAGAAGCTCAAATACTCACCCTTCAACTTCAACCTTTATAGTAAACTTTTTTGAAAATTTTGACTTTGGATGATGCTCTTCGGAAGTGCCGTGGGTTCGCTGAAAAATAATAATAAAAATGATACGTAATATTCATTCACTATTCAGCACCCCTTCACCCTTAACACGATGTTAGTGTGCGACAACATCAAACAATTTGTGCTTACCCATAAAGAAGTTAGCGAGGCTTTCCATTTCATTTCCATTTCCATTTTCTCCATCATCTTCAGTAATCGGGGACGACTCTGAATCGGATGAATCCGATGATGCTGATGGTGATGAGAGAGATGGGGGTGAATCGCCAACATTTCCAGCAATGTATGGATTCATCCCGGTTACTCGAGCAATTCGGGCTTTGATTCGCTCCAATGAAACTTGCTTGGGTTTCCTCTCCACTGCAATGAAAAAGTTGAAAAAGAGCAAAAGAGTTAGTAAAATGTAAGCTAATCAAGATGTTTATTACACACATTTCTTTAAACCAGCAAATACCTAACTAATTTTGGCTTAATGTGAAGTACAACCTTGAATTAGTGGAGGCACTCTACGTACCAGTCCAAGTGCGGCTGGCAGATCATACTTTCTTTCGCTTCCTTCTGTTTCAGCAGCTTCACGAGCTCCTGTGAATAGACACAATGTAGCCAAAAGGTTTACACGTGAGATATACTCATAGCAGAAGTAAAAAAAGTGAGCCTCAGCACGGTTCCTATGTGAGCTCTTACCCATATCCATGCTGCTCTTCTTAACTTGTCGGGGAGCAGCAACAGCAACCTGTTTTCCTACCTGGTCCAAAGCATTGGTGAAGCTTTTATCGTCACTGTCTGTTTCCGTATCATCCGAGCTCAACTTACAACGTGGTTCTTTAGCATGAGCTGCGTCATCCCTTTTCTCTTCTTCTACCATGTCTCTCACTTATGAATTGGGAAATGGATATGAGTTAAAATGTACCTAAACCTTGCAACTTCTTATATATTTACTATGATAACTGTGTATAAACCTTTTGAGGTCGAAGGTTGCTCGCTGATCCCGCTCTTTGGTGCTGCACGGAACGCCATTTTATACTGTTTAGAACTGCTAACCTTTCTTAAATTTCTTCTTCTTACTTCTTAAACCCTTTTCTTTCTGCTAGGTCTATTATAGATATAGAAATTGCTTGTCTTAGAATTTATCACAGAACACAGTCATGCTTGATCTTGATTGATTGCTATAAAGTATAAAAATTGTGTGAAATTCGTAGTTATGCAAGCCCTGCCATTATACTGTTTCAGTTCTATTGTAACAGGAAATTAATTTCATGACGTAGAAGTGTGGTAATTAATTCTATACATCTCTAATAAACTTAAAAATATTTGGTTGTTATGCAATGTGACGTAACATATTAATATTTTTCTATTGATAATGTGAAATGCCTATTACTATATTATTCAAATCTTTTAGCCACATAATGAACCTATTATGGATTTACCCTACGCAAGCAATCCTAATCCCAACCCCAAACACACGGGGTGATTTGAGCCTAAAGTAAAAAAATGATGGAATGCGGATCGAGGTTATCCCGCATTTTGGAGAAGGTGACCTCATTTTAAGCGAATAGTTTATGTTAATTAAAAGCAGAACTTAATCTTATCTATCGCGTCAGCAATTTAGGCGGTTAGATTTGCAATAAAAAGATTGGTAACTACACGACAGGGCTTAGCATTCTACTAGGAAGAAGAACTATATAGCATTTGTACTACGAATGTATTGTAATTAAATATAAATATTTGATTGAATTAAATTGTCTACCTCTGACTGAAAATGCAGCTCTCTATGTAGAGGAGGAGATGAAGAGGGTGATGAGAACAATGATCAACTCCGACTCCTGCTAATTTTGCACACAATTTGGCTGAAACTAATCCAATCCACAGATTTTTCCAATCCTCTTCTCTCCAAAGTTTGTCGCCTACTGACGTGTATCTTCTACAGCTATTGATATCTCTGCCTCTCACAAGCTTCATGCGTCTTCATCACTTTTTCGTATGTCTTTGATCTCAAGAACAGTAGCTAAGCACTTCATATACATGTGAACCCATGTATTAAGGGGAAGGTAACTTGTGGATAGGAGATATCACTAAAAGTATTTTTTTAACTGAAGGATTTAGCATAAATAGGATCCACACACAAGAAACCATAATCATATTCAGATGATATGCAGTTGTTTCATAGCACAACACAAAGTGTGATGAGTTGATGACAGTATTGACGTGTATTAAGGAAAAGGAACCGTAAAAGAATGAACTACGGGGATTGGGATATAGGATATAGGGTATTAGCTTGTTGCTTCCAGAGTCAAAATTCCGAATCATATATATATAAACTACTTGTTATATATACTTCCTTTCTTCATGTTCATTTCAATTTTATTACATGCTACGAACATGTACCGAAACAATGTTAGAAACAAATAGTCCGTCCGTACCATCTCAAAAATACGATGATTTTTGTTCACGTACAAACAAATCTATAATTGCATGTATTAGCACACATATCGCACGCATGCTTATCCACAAACACGAGGACGAACACGATGTTTGTGCGCACTTCTGACTGGAGTTTGGGGATAGAGCTTCAGTCCTATAGCAGCGAAGCGTACCAACCACCCGGTGAATAAACTAAATGGGATATGAAAAGGTTAGCCTTTCTCGTTGTACACCTCCTGAAGGAAAAACTGGAAGGAATGGATATGATATGAGCATGGGATTTATTAATATGTGTATGCTGCTGTTTGACTATAACTTTTCTTGAATGTGCTTCTAAATATACTGAAATACACGTCTCAATCACGTCTTTCTATCCTTTTTTTGGTGCCCAGACAAACTCAAGTTGACCCCGATGACAATGGTGAATGGATAAAATGAAGAAAAAAAACTAAAACAGACTTAATATTATACTTATTCAATTCATTTTTCTAATGCTTTCAAAAAAGGAAGGAAGGATGAAGTATCCTTCCGTAAAAACCATTGGATTGTTGTTTCATTGCGGAAGAAAAGGAAGCATTGTCAGTATATAAGTCTCAGCTTAAATGTTGAACATCATATCTCTCACAATCCTCTTATAATATATGCATTTTCTTCATTGCTAAAGAGGCAAATTAGGTAGCCGCCGAGAGTCTTCAGTTACTGCTCATATCATGCATATTATACATGATGACAATAGTGTCACCACCACCACTCCCTCTCAGTCTGCATTATTGATATCAGTGTCTATGAAAAGAACGTTTCTTATCTCTAGTCTGAAACAGACAATGTGGATGAGTAATACGGAACAGAGAATAAGCACATGGTTTTATTGCAGGAATCTTTCTGCATGCTCCTTCCTGGTTGAAGGTTGTCTGTTGTGCATTTTTGTGATATATGAGTACATATATATGGAGTACCTCACTACTTACCATATTTCTTGTCTTAAAAGAAGAGCCTGACTGCATGAATGTAATTACATTGACATGTATGCCCCAATGGAATGAGAGTTTTCATTTATTCATCTATTAATATATATACTTTTCCGGGATTTGCACCAAAGTTAGTCGTTATTCTCGTCCCCAGAAACCCCCTGAACCCCTGAATATCATGAACTACCTAACCAAGTCATCACAACAACTTACAACTAGTCAGACACTGTAATTTCATGCGAACTAGTGGAACTACTCGTATTTCATTCTCTTCATCGCTAAAGATAGGCAAATTAGGAAGTCGCCGATTGTCCACAGTCTCCATTCACAGTCCATATCTTGCATATTATATATACCTAATGGCAATAATGACAATATAGCAATCTCTCATTTTGCTTTACTAATATCAGTAGCTATGAAAAGAACGTTTTCATCTATAGTGTGGAGAGTGGGCATGTACATATGCAATTATCAACGGTCCCTCTGCCTGTAACATTTTTTTACCTTTACCGATAAAGATAGTTTGAAACATGGAGCGAGGAAGGCATAGTTTTTTAAACGTGTTCAATCATTTTTCTACGTTGCACCCCTTGCAAAGGTTGTTCTCTTCATTTTAAACGTGAAGCGGAGAATAATAGGTCCGCAATTCCAATGTGTAAGACTTTTTACATCAAACTATTAATTCCAATATAATGACAATATAGCAAGGCGCAGAAGCATTCAACACAAACATTTTAAATGTATTTTCACTAATTTGACAAAAGTCACCATATTTATTGATACTTGCATTATGCTTTCATATGTACATGTGTATTTATCTAAATTGTTTCCAAATACATGTGTAAAAGTTGCATAAAATTACGAAAACTTCTGCAAAATGTCAGCAAATGGTGAATGGTATTATCGAATTGAAAATTTAGAAAGAATTCCAACCCGTTATTTTAGTAATAAATCATTATAAAAGTCCAATCCAAAGGCACAAGCAAGATAATTAACTAGCTATTTAAAAAATTGGGTTATCTTATAATAACTGTAAAGGATCTAATCTACACTTACACAACTAGGTGCACTGCCTCTGCATTGAAATGAGAATAAAAAAAGCTATTTACTAGATTCTAAATCAATACGTATCAAACAAGAAACCTACTACGATGGATCCAAAACTCTGATGAACTTTTCTTAAGACACAAGATGCAAAAGTTTAGTCTAAACAACCGAAAATTAAACATGTCTATATGCATCTACAACTATATATTTAAAACTACAGCTAAATGATTATCAATGGTTGATAATGAAAATGATTTTTTTGATTTTACTACCAATTACCAAACTAAATCTAGCAGCTACTCATCGACTCATCAAATGCTTCCGAAAATACATTTACATCTACATGATGAACGTCTTCATTTAAAATTGATGTTCTTGTTCTACCATAACAAAGATTCTACATAAAGTATTTCCTAACGTACACCGTTTTAGATTACTAAATGACAAATATAAAAAGGAAACTTGATGATTGAATGCAACTGAGAAGAAAGTACAAGAGGAAAAAGTAAACAAGAATCATAAGAGAACTGATATAGGAGCTGGCTTCTTCTATATTTCCTGTTATTGCATGAAGCTTTTCGACTATTTCTTCTTAGTCAATGCTTTTGTAAACGGCCACCCGCTTTCCAGTAACTTCAGGAGTTTCCAATACATCAGATTTGCGCTTTCCCCGCTTTGATGCTCCACCCAGCTTGGCTCCACGAGAAGGCACATCAAGCACATAAATAAACAAGTTCTGACAAAGTAATCACAACAATTTAGTTAGACACTGATTTTGTGCGATTAAATTATTAAAGCAATCAAAAATGTTTAAAAGTTAATATACCTCTACGTCTGGAATGTCATTTTGTTTTGCCTTGTATGCCTTCCACAAGTTTTTTCCTGCTTCATGTATCTCGGTGCCTTCATCATGGTACAGCACAGCATTTATAGCTACCAACTGTAAATCATTTTCAAACTGTTCTGCTTCCATATAATACAAGTTCTCCAGTCGAGCACGAATTGATCCAAGATCCATTGGGTAATTCACGATCTCATAATACCCCTAAAATATTAATATAGAACATCAATAAAATGGAGTCGACAACTGTTGACTATTACTATATGACCATTTCTTTCTGTAAACCTATAATGAACAGCTTTGATAGCTTAAAAAGTAAATTTAATGTTGTAATTACGGGGAACGAAGCAGGATCCGTAGGTTCCATAAAGAACCTGGCACACTCCAGTTTAAGGATGAACGGCAGTATCTCAGTCTCAATCATCGTGAGACAGTCCGTAATCAGCACCTCTGTATATGGTGTTGTAGGTGGATGCACTTCCAGTGTGGAAGCCCTAGGCTCAGTATCCGATCTTTGTCTGGACTTCGGTCCTAAAATATTAATCACTTTCAGGCAGCGCTCGGCGTGACGCATAATTGCAGGAAAATCCATGATGATGTTTATTGCTCCCAATTTAGAATCTAAAAAATAATACAAAATAAAAATGTTTGTAAATATTGATAAACATTCATACAGTTTAGTAAGGCCAAAGTCAAGGATCAATAAATTCCAAACTCTTATGATCCATTTTGTCATAGTGATGCATAGTAATAATTAAGAAACCAAACGAACATGCTCAACTTTTTTGCAAGCTGAATTCTATCAATTATAATTGTCTACCTATATAGGAATTGCTTTTTGATGAATTCATCGATAGGAACTATGAATGTGTAAAGTATGACTGCATGATTGTGATAAGAGTGCGATGAAGTTAGGCCTGCTTGTACGCTTATATTATGGGATCAAATAGCGGATGAATAAAATACAGGATAAGTAAATATAATTGATAATCACAATACAAGATGAAACGAAGCAAAGTTCAATGTTAAAGTAATAGTGATTATGATTTTATTTCGTTTACAATTACAACGACATAAATTCTTAATTCAATAGAAAATCTGAAGTAACTAGGAAATATGAAATGAATGTATATATTTTAATTTTTTTAAACTCATTAAAATGACTCATCATAATAAGAAAGTGGGCTGATTGGGACCTGAAAAAAATTTTATGGTAATTTTTCTTTTTGAGTCGACTCCGACAGCATACAAAAAGATACAAGATAAGAAACTCAAGTGGTCACCTTCAACTTCAAACTTAAACTAAACTTCTTATTAATTTTAGAGAATGATCTTGGGAAGTGTCGTGGGATCGAAGAAAAATAATGGTAAAAATGATATGTGAAATTCATCCGATTCAGCATCCACTGCAGTGAGAAAGTTGGAAAGGAGTTCGTATATTGCTAGCAAATGCTCTTCTTAACGTGTCGGGGACCAGCAACAACTACGTTTCCATCATGTTCGAAAACCTTGATGACACTTTCATCATCAGGGTGTCCGTATCATCCGAGCTCAACTCACAACGCGGTGCTTACGGATTGGGAATTGGATATGAGTTATAAATGTACCTAAACCTTTAAATTTCTTATATATTTGCTATGATAACTATGAATAAAATACAAGCTAAACAGGATCATTAAACATGAGTTTCTTTTAATTAGCAAATAGCTAACTAATGTTGGCTTAGTTTGGAGTGCAACCTTGAATTGATGGAGGCACTCTACGGTTGGGTTATCTCACTTTCTTTCGCTTCTTTGCGATTCAGCAGCTTCACGAGCTTCTGTGAATAGATATGATGAAGCCAAAAGGTTTACCGTACGTGATATACATGGCAGAAGCAAAATAAAGCCTTTACTCGGTCCTATGTGAACCCTTACGCATACCAATGCTGCTCTTCTTAGCGTGTCGGGGACTAGCAACAACAACTACGTTTCCTTCATAATCCAATGCCTTTGTGAAATTTTCATCATCACTGTCTGTATCCGTATCATCCGAGCTCAACTCACATCCATGTGCTTTAGCATCAGCTGAGTCATCCCTTTTCTTTTCTTCCACCATCCCTCTCACTTATAGATAGGGTAAAGGACAGGAGTTAAAATGTACCTAACTGTTGCAATGTAACAACTTATTATATACTTCTATGCTAAATATGAATAAACCTTTCGAGGTCGAAGGTTGTACGCTGATCCCGCTGATTCATTTCATGTGTGATTTTCAGGAGTGTGGTAATTAATTCTATAAATCTCTAAATTAGTTGTGAAATATTGGTTATGAGACGTGACACATTATTTGTTAAATTTTATACCTGTTTAGTGTAAAATGCATACTATTACAATATTACCTAACTTTTGTGTCAACTAATGATCCTACTATGCATTTACCCTACGTAAGCAATCCCAACCCGGAGCATATGGGGCGGATTGAGACTAACGTGAAAAAAGATAGGACACCGATTCAGTTCATCTCGCATATGATAGGAAGTGACATCATTTAATTGAGCTGATTTATGTGAATTAAAATCAGAACTTTATCCTATCGCGTCAGCAATTTTCCAGTTAGATTTGCAATAAAATGACTACATATGGCAGGGCATAGTATTCTACTATGAAGAAGAATTACTGAGCATTTGTACTACGAAAGCATTGAAAGCGAACAAAAAATAGAATGTGATATAGTCTACCTCTCGTTGAAGAAGCTGTTGTCTTTATAGAGGAAGGCGGAGGATGCTGCTGATAGCAAAGATGAGCTCCGATTACCTCAGTACTTGATTTGGCACTTGTCTTCCTCTCACACTTAACACCACAATAATTTGATTAAGCTTTATCAGTCAAAATAGTCAGTCACAAAACTTTCACCAATTGGCGAGTGGAAATTTTCACAAGAATTTTGTTTGTCGTGCTCGGAACTGAATTTGTACGTTATGATGTGTGAATCTGTACACTTCCCTATTCTATGTTCCTCACAAAAAGACTTGTTGTTGAGTGCGTGCTTTACTTGAATAACAAAGCTGATTCGTAGCTTTTTTTTAAATCCTCTACCCTTTCCAGTTTGTCATATACTGAGGAATCCTATACTGCTATGGATATTTCTTCCTGCCCATTGCCCACACAGTCTTGATACATAGCTGAAAGGCCTCATATACATATGAACCCATGTAACAAGGGGTAAGCTATAAGGGTGCAAGTTATGGATAGATTTTTTTACTGAAGGATTTAACATAAACTGTACCTACACACACGAGAAATCCGATTCATACGAAATGCAGTTGTGTTTTCAGAACACAATACAAAGTGAAATAACAGACAGTACTTAGTGGTATTAAGAAACAGGAGCAGTACAAGAAATCACGAAACACAAAAGGGAACGCCTTCTTTACGTATTCTTCAGCAACAGTTGCATGCATATATGACTGAACCTTGAAGATTGAGCATCAGTCCCTTTTGCTGCTAAGTTTCTCCCCCGCTCGGTGGGTAATAAATTAAATGGGGTATGAAAAGGTTAGCACTTCTCGTTTGCACAGCTCGAGTTCGCCGAAGGAAAAACTGGAATACATGTGATATGAACAAAAGGGTCATAATGTGTGCAAGCAACTGCGTTAACGTACAAAAATAGGGGTCTCAGTCAGTTCTTCGTATCCTTTTTTCTGGTGACCAGACAAACTCAAGCACACCACTGTGTACAATAGTGAATGGAGTGAAATAAAGTGGAAAACTATAACAGACTTAATATTATACCTATTCAATCCATTTTTCCAACTCCCTCAAAAAAGTAAGGAAGGATGCTTCCGTAAATCCACTGAATTTGCGGAAGAAAGAGAAGCATTGTGAATATATGATTTTCAACTGATATCTTCCCCATCATAATCTCCTACAACCTTTTTAGAATAAGAATGAATTTTCTTCATTGCTAAAGATAGCCAAATTAGGTAGCTTCGGTCTCCAATCTCGGCTCACTGCTCAAATCATGTATATCATAGATAATGGCAACAATGCAACAGTCACTGTCTCTCCGTCTGCTTTATTGATATCAGTGTCTATGAAAAGAACGTTTCTTATCTGAAAAGTGGAAGATGGACAATGGCAATACGGAACAGGAAGTCGGCACATGGTTTTATTGTAGGAATCTGTCAGTTTGTTTCTGGTTCATGGTGAAGCATGTATGCTGCATATTTTGTGATATATGGGTACATACATGTATACCGTACTTCAGTGCTTACTTACTATCTTTTTTGTTTATATGAAGAGCATGACTTCAGCAAAAGATGATTACATTGACATGTATGTCCCAATTGCTGGCACACCATTAACTTGGTGGTGAGTTGGGGAGAAGGTCACTGAGCCCCTGGTTGGGGATGGAATGAGAGTTCCTTCATATTCATTCATGCCAATATTTACTTTCGGAGGTTGTATCAAAGTGGATGGTTATTCTCGTCCCCAGAAACATCCTGAACCTGAATCCTTAAATATCATGAACTACCTAACAACTTACCATTAGTCAGACGCTATAATTTCATGCCAATTAAATTAGTGAAGTATTTTGTTTTGGTCATTACAAAAGATACACAAATTAGTAGTCGCAGAGAGTTCGTTGTATCCACTCAAACCTAATATCCTGCATATTATACATAAGGACAATATAGCAATATCTCATTTGCTTTATTAATATTAGTGGCTATGATAGGATTGTTTTTTATCTGTAGTGTGGAAAGTGGACATTTACATATTATGAAATTATCAACGGTCCCTCCGCCTGTAACATTTTGTTTAGCTTAACCGTTTCCGATAGAAATGTCAAAAACTTTTCGCATCAAACTATTATTTCCAATATTATGACAGCAAGGGAAGAAGCAGAAGCATTCAACACAAACGTTTTGAATTTATTTTAACCAGTTTTAAATAAGTCACCATATTTATTGATTGATTACATCATACTTTTTTATGTACAATTATTGTTTTCACAGGTATGCACAATTTGCATAAAATCAATTAAATTTTTGATTTTGAAAAATGTCAACAAATATTATCGAATTGAAAATGAAAAATGAATACCAAGAGGTTAGGTAAGTGATAGTGGGTTCATTAATGGAAATTAAAGGAAAAGGTAAAGAAGAAAATAAGATATTAACTGACATAAGAACTGATTTCTTCTATATTTCATGTCCGTGCATGAATCTCTTTCGACTACTTCTTCTTAGTCAATGCCTTCAATGCTTTTGTAAACGCCACCCGCTTTCCTGTAACTTCAGGAGTTTCCAATACAGCAGATTTGCGCTTTCCCCGCTTTGATGCTGCAGCCAGCTTTTCTCCACAATCATGACAAACGTGCACAACAGTAATAATTGTACCGACCTGACAAAGTAATCACAACAATTTAGTTAGACACGGTGATTTTGTGTGATTAAATTATTAAAGTAATTGAAAATGTTTAAAAGTTAATGTACCTCGTCTTTTGGAATTTCGATTTTTTTTGCCTGGTATTCTAACCACAAGTATTGACCTGCTTTATATATCTCGGATCCTTGAACATGGTACAGCATAGCATTTAAACCAATCAGCTGTAAATCATTTTCAAACTGTTCTGCTCTCAGATAATACAAGTTCTCCAATCGAGCACGAATGGTCCCAAGATCCATAGGGTACTTCACGATGTCATAATAGTCCTAAAATATC
>JAANSM010002578.1:0-14700 GCA_036850725.1 Orchesella villosa | reverse complement strand
ATGGAAATGCAAAAAAAGGAGAAGGCACAAATGACGTAAACTTGCCAACAAGAGTTATTCGCCTTGCTGAGACTATGAGAAAAGGTACATATGGACCGAATATTTTTGTTTTTAAGTGAAGTATATTGAGTGCGTTAATTTCGACTTGAATAAAAACGGAAGCTCAAAGAATTTCTGGCTTTGAAAATTTTGGAGCTGTCGCAGGTCCCTATGAGTAACATGGTTTGGTGAGGTAGAGGTGACTTGGTGACTAATTATACGTTTATAAGGCGTGTCTAACTATTCAAACTTCAAGCAGTGAGCATAATATTATAGTATCATCATCATCATCCACATCATTGAATAGCAAATGACAAGAATGCAGTTGGTTTTTTTGTCTCTAGTCAATGAACAGTTGTTGTTGACTCGGATTTAACATTCTGATACTCTGTTTCGCAATAGTGCACATTTTTGTACAAGTGAAGAGAGCGCACGATATGACGATGGAGAGGAGATTGTAAAGTGATGATGAGATGAATATATACAGAAAAATGTAAGTATCAACGAGTTGTTTTCTCTTCTCGTTTTTTATTTTATTTTGTCTTCTGTACATACATTTTACACGCTAATACTACCTTGAAAACTTGCTCTCTATTCTATCTATAATGTTCACTAACTGTATCATTCAGTATCACCAGCCAACAGAAAAAAAGGTTTAGCGACTGTTTTTTCTCTCTCTCTGTAGAACAAAAATAAAACAATGCACAATTGTATATTGTGTTCTGTGTAGTCAGTAGTGTGAGCATAATGTTTTTGAAATGAATGCAATAGTGCACGATACATGTTTGTCGAGTGGATTAGTTAGAGATAAAGAATAGGGAAAAGAGCCACACCGTTTCGTTGCCATTTTCATGATGACGACAAACGATCATTATCATTAAATTATTGTGATGGAATGATGACGAGCCCATTGAATTACATTGAATAGAAGAGAGTATAAACGATAATGTACCAAACCTAAAAATTGCACTGAAACTGAATGAGCAGAAGAGAGAAATGAATTCAGAAGTGTAGTCAGTCCTCAGTAGTTGGTAGTGTCTATTATAATGAAATTGTTGGGATTGGATTAAGGATACGCGATTGCAAAAAATAAAATGGATAAGGACAATAAAAATTGTGAATTGACGTAATTTAGTACTTGAAATGTAAAATCTGAAATAGTGTAATCAATACGCAAAGTTTTGACTTTATTTACCTAGTTCTAGGACAAAATGCATTATTTGCGAAGTTATTGTAAGGTAGAAGTATACGTTCATAAATAAGTTTGGTTATAATATGTTGAATGCGCAGTTTGAAATGAAAGGTGACTCTGGATAGAGATACCAACCAGGTTAGCAGCTATTTTACGTAAGTGGTAAGTATATGTCTTCAATAGTAGCGTTTAAGAACAGTAAGAAGTAACTTACTAACGCAAACTCATTGGGAGACCTTAAACCTTCAAATGTTCAAGTCTTGCATATCAAAGTCACAAGTGCATTCTCTTTTATAAAAGTTTAGAAAAGTGCATGCAAAGAATATATTTTTTATTCTTTTTCGTCTTCTCTTCTCTTCACCTCAATAATCTCAATCAAGTTCAACAATCATTTCCACCCGCAATGCAATAGTTCAGCTTCTCAAAAATGAAAGGAATAGTAAAATGATAATGTTCGTGATTACCTACTCAAACAACCTACAACTGATTAAACGCTGATAACTGACAATTAAGAGGATATACATACTAGACAATAGGAATAGTAGTTAGTTCTTCGTGTACTCCTGTTAGTCTTGTTATGTTATGTTGTTTATATGTAAGATCCAATATCTTTTGCACAGTAGTCTTCCTTTCCTAATTGTACATGATAAAAAAAACAGTGTCTGTTTTATGCACATCAACATCATGAATGAATCATGATGATGGTGATGTTGCACACAGACAGATAATGATGGAAAGATAGATATGCATATACAAGTTCAATAATATTACATTTATATTACATTGTACAGGTTTATTACAGGTGTGCAGTGTGCAAAAAAATAAAGCACATTACATTCTCTCTCCTTCTCCCAAACAAAATGTGTCCAAGTCCAAGTTGTTGAAGTTTGAAGTATTATAGATATATTTAATATACTATATTATATGCATCTGCATTATTCTGCATGCATGCATGGCAGGGCCAGATATATATACATTTGTAGTGTTATACCATAAAATTATTGACAGATTGGGATTAGCAATAGTCTGTTCCACCATCAACGTAAACATTATCCACTTGCTATCAACAAAATTGCTTGCCAGGGAGTATTTTATGTACATAGGCATTATATGAGAGAGGTGAAGTGTTTAAGCCAACAAGCCAAGAAACTTAAACGAGTCAGGGTCAGCAAGCGATATTGATTCCCAATTTAAAAAAAGATTCGCTTTTAGCTTTTCATGAGATTAGATTAGAATAGACGAATTCAGACTCAAACTCTTAAACTAATAACCATAATGAGTCATAAAACAGTCAAATTAGTAATTAACTGTTAACTCGAGCTTGAGCATTGAAGAATTATTGTAAAAGAGTTTTTAGACATCGCATAATTGCTATATTCTGCGGTGCTATACTATCATATCATCATCTAAAAAAGATTTCTGAATTTTGTTCATCATAAAAATATTTGGTGGTGTGGCTGCACCCATAAACTTGTGCATTTTATTTTACTGTGTGTGGTGTGGCTCATTAATTTTTTGGTAATAATTTAATTAATTGTTTATTTCAAGTATTTCACACTAAAGATACTTGTATGTGTATGATTCATACTGTTTTGAACTAAAAGAGCAAAGCGAAGAACACCAAACAAAACATCTACGTAAACCTTTTACCTTCACTTCACCTTACCCATCTTTTAAAAATTACTAAAAAGCCATTCTTATGCAAGTTTTCTTAAAAAGAAAGAGTCAAAATTTATCGTTTTTGTACTTTTCGATGTGGGATGTTCAGCCCTTTCTCTGTCTGTGGGGCCGAAGTTTGCAATGTAATTGTTCGCCATAAACCAAAATAACATTTTAAAGAAGTTCTCTATTTCTGTCGATGAGTCAAACAGTCAAAGTCAAGTTAGCTAACAGCTAAAAGGAGATATGGATAAAAATGGTAGAAAAGTTCACATTAGTAGATTTAAGGTATATGTTTTTTGTGTATTGCGTAGTGCATTTACATTATGCATAAATTGAAGGAATGACGAGAATTCACATAAAGTCATATAGTCAGTTTCTCTTGTACATTTTGTCTTGTCCCTTTTCCTTGTTTACGTTTTCCGTAAAATACCTACGCATATTGTTTTTATCTTCATAAAGAAAAGTCAGCTGCTTTTAGCGATGTGTATAAAAATGTGTTTTCATTTTCTTTTCAGATTCTCTCTCGCTCACGTTGTTCCAACTGATTGGTTTTTTCAACCCGTCCGACCGACGTAAACATCCCCTCTCTTCCGTTTTGTCTGCTGCACATTACCTTCTTTTTGCCAATTAATTACGGAGGTTTAAGGTTTAATTAGGAATTCATCACATCGCACAACCATATTACATTGTCTTCGACAGGATTGACGATAGGAGTTATTTCTACGCTGATTCTAATCAGTCATCGCAAGACTTACAACTTACAAATTTTCCCACATGATGAGAAGGAGTGACTGTTGAGACTATGACTTCAGAGTAAAATTGCGTTTTGTACTGCGAAACAATAAAATACAACTACTCTGATTATAACATTAAACGTGTGTGTGTGTACGTACACCCAGCAGAAAAAAATCAACGTGATCAACATGATGATGAGCAAGAAGCGTGAGAAAATTGGCCAGCTTTTTCCCACGATGTACCACCACACCACCATGTCCACCACCTTCAAATGAGATTGAATATAAATATAGTGTAAAAATATATATGAAATTGTGATGCCATTACAATACATTACGACCCTGTTTGCCTCTAATTTAATCAAGGCAATTTGAATATATAAGTTGAAGGAAAAAAGTTTTGTAGTCGTTTCAACTTCCTTTTTAAGCGACTTTCTTTCAGATGGAATGCTGTGAATTCAATGCAGTTTGCGAATGATGACGACATACATGGTTGGCGTGTGTGAGGAGTGAGGAGGAGGCAGAAGAAAAAAAATTGTATTATTGAGCTAGCTTCTGTGTGTACTATTATGTGAAGAAGAATTATAGAAAAGGACGTCATTTTTTCTTGGGAAATAAGTGCGTTCTAAGTGGTAAAACGTTGTGAAACGGAGGAACTGCTTCTGGAAGTTGTTGTGACTATAGCTATTTCTTGAGCTACGATTGAAGTATTTAGTTGGAAGGCTAACGTGTACAGTGAAAAAAATGGGACTTTATGAATCTCGTGTAATGTGCACCTTGTGGTCACCTAGTTTGAAGTTGGATATTTTGAAGAGGAGACTGAAGAGGGACACGATTTCGTGAATTTATGACGTGGAGAAGTATAAGATTTAAACAGGAAAATCAAATAGATACTTTTACTGTGTATAGTTTATGGTGACGCAGGTATAGACATAGTGAATAAGTGGTATTCTGTAAATTTACGTACGTGAAGTAATTGTGTGAAAAGAAGGCATCCACATGAAATCGGCTACGTTTGGATTTCCAATGAATCAGACGGCGAGTATATCGAATCATGTGAGTCATTCATTTGCTTATAAGGCTTTCATACTAGTTTATTCCAAAATTTCATGCTAAATATGAATGTCTTTATTTTTCGAAAGTGGATGGATCTAACGGATTCGTTAGGGAGGAGTAAAGGGTCCGGCCCTAGTCCTCCTCCAGATCTGGTCCCTCCACCTCGCCCGAAGCGAACGGAAGTGAAGTTAAGTTCTATGCCATGGTTCCACGGGAAAATCTCTCGTGACAAGGCTGAAGAACTGTTGAGACCGAGGGAAGATGGGTTGTTTCTGGTACGAGAGTCTACAAATTTTCCTGGTGACTATACGCTCTGTGTCTGTTGGCAAGGGCGTGTGGAACACTACCGAGTTATTTATAAAGATAATCAGTTGACTATCGACGAGGAGGAGTATTTTGACAACTTGGCTCAACTCGTGGAGCACTACGAAAAGGATGCTGATGGTCTTTGTACAAGACTTTGCAAAAGTTTACCAAAAGAGGGTCATCAGGAGTATTGTGTGGATGCCAAAGCGTTTCTGGAAGCTGGCTGGGCCATTTCTCATAGAGACATTGAGGTCTAGTTCAAGCTAAATTATAATGAACCTCTAAGCAAAAAACTAGGGCAATATTTACTTTATGCTATTGTTTTCTATAGATGTTGGAGTCACTGGGAAAGGGTGAATTTGGTGAAGTTAGGTTGGGGTTGTTACGAGGGGAAAAGGTTGCAGTGAAGGTTCTTAAGGATTCTAGTAAAGCCGCTCAAAAATTTCTTGCCGAAGCATCCCTTATGACGTAAGATTACTTTGGACCTGTAGATTTACATATTATACTGGCATGGGATACATGTTAAATTTAAATTACATTTAAAATAGATCTCTTCGACATCCGAATCTTGTCCAAATGCTTGGAGTGGTTCTTGAAGGAAGAAACATTTACCTTGTCACTGAGTATATGAGTAAAGGCTCCCTTTTAGACTACTTGAGATCGAGAGGACGACTTCATGTCACTAAAACTGATCAAATTAACTTTGCGTTGTAAGCTGAATAATAGTTAGTTGAGCCTGCGACAAACTTATAGCAACATCATGCTGGCCGCTGGATTATAAGTCTAAATTGCATTGGTAATAATTCCCTTCCTTTTTGTTCAACATAGTGACACATGTTCTGGAATGGAGTATTTGGAAAAGAGACGTGTAGTTCATAGGGATTTGGCTGCTAGAAATGTACTGATTTCGGAAGAGGGTGTGGCAAAAGTTGCAGATTTTGGTCTTGCATGGAGAGAAGAGTCAGTTACGGCAGAAGCATCTGGAAAATTGCCAATAAAATGGACTGCTCCGGAAGCTCTTAAGAAAAATGTTAGTCACATAAAATACATCATGCATGCTGCTAGCGCAGCGGCTTCCAATTCAATAAACTGCCTTCACCTTTATTTCGCCTCTCATTCTTGTATTAATTTGTTCTATCCGCAGAAATTTTCAAACAAGTCAGACATGTGGTCACTTGGAATACTCCTCTGGGAAATCTACTCATTTGGGCGGGTTCCATACCCGAGAATTGTATGTCAGACAAAACAAAATCCATTAGTGCATTGCATCCTTGCAAATTAATATTTTCCGAAAGTAATAAAAATCATTTTCTTATTTTAAAGCAATTGTCAGATGTTCTCCGGAAAGTGGAACATGGCTACGTTATGGACGCCCCGGAAGGTTGTCCGCCCCCAGTATACGAGTTAATGAAGAAAGCATGGCACCTCAGTCCCGAATTACGCCCCTCCTTCCACGATGTACGAGTCCTGTTGGGTCAGCTTCGCTCTGCAACCACATCCACCAATTCTACGTTATCTAGTTCATCTAACAACACCACAATAACGATTTCTTCATCCTCGATTAGTCCAAGTTACACAGTGGGAAGTTTATCAAATTCTACATCGAAATCATGACACGAAGAAAAAGGTGGAGGTGATGGCGGCGGAGCCACCTTCCACCATTATCAAGCTCCGCCGCCACCATTGTCGCTGTCTGCATCAACGTCTACGCCATTTTACAAACTGCCCTGCACATCTACATCCTCATCAACTTCGTCTACAACGTCCTCCTCGTCAAAAACGACGGCAGCCCCAGCACCTCAAAATCCATCTCTAATATATGCTTCCACTCTCAACATGTCCTTTTCAACGCCTCCTCAACAATCATCATCTACATCCGCATCTATTTCTTCATATCGAAATTCCGCCCAACAATTTCGTGCTCAGCATTCCCACCACCATCATCATTACTACCATCACACAAACTCTGCGGAGAGATTGAGAAATCAGGTGGAAAACCTCTGCGACAAGTTCAATATGCGGTTTTAATCTAAAAATTCATTTTTAATCTCACACCCTTTCTCAACTCTTAGCATTTTACTAACGCGACTAAACGAAAATAGACGGTTTTTATTCACCAAACGTTTTTGCCCAGGAGGTGACCAAACATTAAGGTTTAAGATTTCTAGCCAAAAGTTGAACTTTTTTAAAGAATGAAATAACACAATTAATTACGCAGTGTTAGCAGAAACAATGTACTTAAGGTTTTAGATTTTAGATAAATCACCATAAACAGAGAAGCTTATTATTTAGAATTAATGTGAAAGGGTAATCATACACTGATGGTATGAAAACTCTACATAAGTTAATCAATTATTTGCCAAAAACTACAATTCCCGTAATACGTCCTAGTATATTCCATTCTCTAACGATTCTAATCCAAGCCAATCCGAATCCACCATCATCACCGTCTTTTGCCATTGTCATTGAGATCAGAAGAAGGCGAGTCCAATTTAGCCTTTCTTCACTTTTTATTATTATCATAATATTCAATATGACTTGATAATTTAAGAATACCTTCCTATCATGTCCCCTATATGAATGACAATTAAGAGTAATTGTGATTAGGTTGGTATTTAAAAGTTAAAATATTTGGAATGGGATGGCCATGATGTAATGTGTCGTGTCGTGTAGAGAGGTAGTAATAAGATTAAGGAGCTCCACGTGTGTCGTCAATTTTTCCATTAAGTACAAAACAAGTATAATAATATTTGCTGTTTCTCTCAAATTAAAGAAAGTTTAGGAGGAAGACGAGAAAGAAAAGCTGAAAACGGTGCTAATCTTTTCATCCCATTGTACTACTACTTTCTCATTAAAACAATGTTACAATTACCCAGCAGTTTTTGTTAAAAAAAGTTTGATTTAAAAAATAAAAATGAAATGACTAATTTACATTGAAAAGTACTTATATAAAATCGTTTACGAGACTGCTTTATTTCTGTTATAGTTAATCTTTGCTTACACTTAATCAGATTAAATACATATATATAACTATGAGATAAAGGAGCCTTTATGTATTTTCCGAGCTGTAGGTGGTCTCGGATTATGTCGATTTAAATGGAAAACCAATTTTTCTTCTATTTTGTTAAGGGCCGCGAGACTAAGAACCAGCGTTTCGTGTTTCAGCATGGAGTACACGTTGAGACCGTAAACGGGCATGATGTTCATGTGACCTATGGAGTCAGTTGCAAGTGCCAGGTTTTTAGGGGCAATATCCGTGCTGAAATTTCAATTATTATCACCTTTACAAAATTACTCGAAATTATTTGTACATAATATTAATTTTAATCATTCCATCTTACTCATCCACAAAGAGTACGGAAACCCCCCATTTTCTCTTATCAACCAAATCCTCCATATACTTTGGATCGTCCGTTGGTATATCAAGAGTGTCCACAATTTTCAAGTCGTCCTGAGCATGCTTCACTGACAACATAGAGCACAGTCCGTGTAGTCTTTTATCGAATGGTAGCATATAATAATACGACTTTGGTCCTCGAGGCCCGTGAGGTTTGCCTCCTCCATGCCACTGAGGAGCTTTCCTATGACCATGGCGAGCCCTTCCCGTACCCTTTTGGGGCCATGGTTTTCGCTGCGATCCAGGAAGTTCTGCTCGGGATGGTGCAAACGCCCAATTCTACACGAAAAGGAAGAAATAAAAACAGTAACACAATTTTAAAGATTGACTTGGCTATCATTGATTAGATTATAATTTCTTTCATCTAATAAGATTAAGTTATTTCTTACGTACCACTTTCTTGTACAACATTTGCCACTGCATATTCGACTGAATTATTTCGATCCGTGGAAACGTCCCGAACACATCTGGGTGAAGATCAACTAATCCTAATTTCTGCTCCTCGATCGTATCCAAATTCTCCATCCATGCTTGTCTAGCAGCTCTTCCAAATGGAAGGTAGTTTAGCTCACGGTGTGTTATTAATGGAAGTGGTCCTCTGGCTTCTATTTAAAGAGATTGGTTCAAAATCATTCGTGTGAAAATGAATATATTAATAATCAAATCAAAGCTACTACTACAACAAACAACGAAATAGGTAATTAGGGATGATGGCAAACTATTTTCAATATATTCGTTAAATACCTAAACCAGTTTCGACCTCAACATCTTCTGTGACAGCAGGAACAATGTCTTCGCTTTTCTTCCTCAGTGTAAATGAATCCACAAGGGTGCTAATGGTTGATGCTGACCTAGAGACTACATTATTTGGTGATAAAACTCTGAGACTTGAGATGACACTGCAGCAGGATGAAGATACCGACAATCTACCGGTGCAAATTTGCCGGAGCATTGTGCAAGTAAATAAAACAATTTCTTGCTAAGCTTTAATTAATTACGAAGGTTGTAATTTAAGTATCAAACATTGCTTTAGCACCAAAGTCACGTCATTATGCTCAGGTGAGTGCACTTACGATTACCCTTTCACAAAAAAAACTCTAAAATCTAGATAGATATCAAACAAACTGCAAATTCACGACTCTGACTGATGATGTGATAAATTAAGGTACAAAAATGTAAACATGCACCTTCTTGAATAGGAAGTTTTTGTGCATAGGCATTGGAAAAAAATGTAATCTTGAATATGCCTTCTGCATGTGATGAAGTAATTGGGGCATTGATATACATAAACCAAACGCAATAATAACAAAAAAAATTGAACCCTATAAATGGGTTCAATTTTTATTATAATTATTTTAATTATAATTTAAACCCCATTATACCTAATACCTACACATATTATTGTACGTCTAATTTACATATTAATCGCGTACGTACTTTAAACAACGATCTGTATGCTCTAACTGTAATGAATGTTCGCTATCTGTGACTTTTAGTAAATTAATAAAACACCTCAGTTATTTTTGATCGTCGCTCATATTTCAATAAAAAATGCAAGTTTTTTAGCAGATCGAAGGAAAAGGCCAAAGGCAATGTAAAAATACGAACAGATTGAAAGTATGAAATTTCCTGATGAAAATTTTCATCTGTAATCAAATACGACCCCCACAATCAGCAATAAGTATATTATGTAATGCGTAAGAAAGATCAATGCCAAGATTACATTTAGGTAGCCCAATATGCCCAACCAATCATTATTACAATTAATTCCCGGAATTCACTAGCATAGATAATTGCACTTCGGCAATTTTAAGCGAAAAAGCACAAACGAGTATATCGCCATTAGTCAAAGCCATAACCATAGGATATAAAATAGTCAGTATTTCAGTAAGTTAAGTCAGTATTATACGACACCGACACGGATGAATGCTCGCAAACAATGCTTAAATTATATACTACTGCTATATGCTACTTACTGACTACTGAGAATGTGACAACAACTTCCTAAGATTATATTTCTTCTTCAGTTCTCGTCATGAATGAATACATGCGGTGGTGGAATATGAATTACACAGCACAAACACTTCGCTGCAATTGATTTATTTAATAGCACAGTCTGTCCACCATCATAAATACCATATACCATCAACTCCACACTTCGCACATAAAATTACAACAAATTGACTTCAGAAAGAAAACTAGGTAGAATGAGAACGTTCCAAGTTCCATTCATTTTAGGTCCTTTAAGTACATGATGATGTACGGTTAAAATTCAAACCTTATGGACATTATGGACCTGTTCGCATACGTATTAGCAATGTTCATGATATGTGACGAATTATTGTTGATTTGAATTTTCTACGAGACTGAATAGCTGTACCATTACCACCGTAAGAAGTATTGTTATTTCGCTCAAATCTAATAATAACAATGAAGCAGATCCAAAATAGGACATTTTTAACTGCTTCATTATTGGATTGGAATTTCATTTCCTTTTTACGTACCGTCTGACTAAACCAAAGTCAACAGGTACGTATATGTTATGTCTGTGATGGACTGATGGACATGGACTATGGACAAAAAAGTGATTTGTCTCAAGTCACATTCTTAATGTGCATTGTTCACTGTCATCACTTGACTAATATGATATGACATGGCGAATCAACAAACACAAACACTCTTTTATCATAATCATCGCCACACTCGTCATTTACATGAACCTGGTTCATTTCTAACAATTTCAAATCAACGAAGCAAAAGCTCAAGACTTTTTGTCATCATAACGTATTTCCTTTCCCTTGACACTTGATGTACCGGTTACAAGAGCCATAATATGGAGATGTAGGTAGTTTTTATTGAATTTACCAAGATGATCATCATAATATCATCTATCACCATCACCTCACACATTCTCATCATTGTCACGTACGTACTGAGTATATACATTGTTGAAGCACATACCAAACTAAATATATATGCATCCCATCATCGCTCACAACAATCCCATTATCAATATCCTTTGTTCAGTTTTTTATGTTTTTCTCAACCTCTTTGGTATGGTACATGGAGGTACTAAAACGTTGTGATTTTGGATGATGGGCGTAGATAAAAAAATTAGCATCAGAATTCTCATCGTTTAAACGCATTCTTGTTCTTTTACAGGATCTTGCATCTTTAACTCAATCGGTTCGACCTTCCTTCAATATTTTTTCAGTACCCCTTCTTCCACCTCTTCTCCACGTAGTATTATTGTACGTTGTTGTTATGAGGTGAGAAGAAACACTATAAAATTATATGATCATGAATGATAAGATGACAATAATCCATCTTCCTCCATGAGCAGAAGATAATTATGCTGAATCATTAATCGTAATCTTTTGTACCATCTTTACGAAAAAATGACTCTTTTACTGAAAAGGCTTCAGAGTAATTTGAAAGGGTAGCTGGTGCGAATGGAAATGACAGGGAATCGCTACTGTCTTAATCTGCCATTGTGGACAATATAAATTCCATGCTTCCTCCTTTTCACAGTCACATTCTTCGCCGAGTTGGAACAGACGGCGGACTTGTTAGGAAATACTCTCTAGTGATTGATTCAAACGCTCTTTTTTGTAAGATTGTTTAGAGGAAACAAAGAAAACGGTTTTTAAAGAATAAAACATGAAGCCGCTGAGATTTTTAGGGCTTCTAGTACTACTCCCGTTAGTAGTGTCTGGACAAGATGGCCCAATAATTGTGCCTGTTGCTGTGATCACTCAAGCAGTTGATGCTCCAGCTGCACCAACTGCCACTGCTATTACTACTGACTCAAAAATGGACATGACTGATATAAGTGACAGTGAGACAAAAATGACTGATGCTCAAAGTGAAGCTATGGGGGAAAGTGAGACTAGTGACGCCACGACTTCTACTGGACAAGACAATAGCACTACTTCCGGAGCCGAAGATTCTGAGAAGGGAGAAGACAAGGCTGCTAGTCAAGTTGCCACTGTCGTTGCCAAACGTGATCTCCAATCAGCTGCTACTGGTTATGGTGGACTTGGAGGTATTGGAGGGGGAATAGGAGGAGGATTCGGTGGCGGTCATATCGGAGGAGGTAGTGGTGGTGGCGGTTACGGTGGTGGTGCTGGTTTTGGAGGAGGGTATGGCTCAAACCAAGGTTTTGGAGGTGGTAAAAAGTATGGCACTGGATCTCAGTTTGGTGCTAACTACGGTGGACTCAATAAAAATGTCAAGTTGGTGGATGACCAGTTCCAAAATAGCCAACATGGGGTAAAAGCAGTCAAGGGGAATCAAGGTAAGGGAATAAGACGAGTGGCTAGCTTCGTAGACTAACTAATGTTTACTCATGTTTGTATCGCTTTCTTGAATTTACAGGATTTCATGGTCAAAATGGCCACGTCAAGGTTGACCAAGGAAATGTGAACAAAGCCCAAAAAAAGGGTCAGTTTGGTGCTGCTGGACAGTTTTCCAAGGCGGCCAAGAATGACGGAACTGTCTACGGTAACAACAACGTTGCCACAAAATTTGCAAAGGGATCACGTTTCGGGACCAAGGGTGCACACAAGAAGGGACATTCAACCAAAGGATTCCATAACACCCACCACAAGGACGAGTACCAGAAGAGCCACGCATTTCATGATGATAAGAATGACGTCAACTTTTTCGACAAGTTTGGTGATGAAGGAGCTTTCAACAACAATCTTGCTGGAAAGCAGTTCTTCAACGGACATCATACCAACGCATTCAACAAGAACAACCAAGCTAACCAAGGCGAGTTTTTGGCTGGTCATCACAACCTTGCTAACAAGGGACACAATTCTTTGTATGGAAACAAAGGGCATGTTGCCAACAACCAGAATTACGGGAATTACGGTGGAAATACTTATGCAGCTGGCATTGGTAAAGGAATTCATGCCAACAATAACTATGGCGGTCAATACGGTGGAGGCGGCTTTGGAAAACTTGGTAACGTTGGCGGAGGAGGACATTCTACTGGCTACCAAGGTGGTGGTGGCAACTATGGCGGTAGCAACTTTGGTGGTGGCTATGGCAGTGGATTTGGAGGAATCGGAGGTGGTGGAATTGGATACGGTCGCTAAAGCGCGCGATTGGTCGCTTAATGAGCTATAATCTCATGGAGAGACACCTGTGGTTTTCTTCTATTTATAGTCATAATATTTTTGTAGGTAGTATGTTATTTCTGGTGATGGGATTTCACTTCTTTGTGCCTTTTTATTCCTTTTATAATCTTGTGTATCTTTCGTTCGACTTTCATCGATTATAACATGAAACAAGAATAAAATTACCAGACATTGAAAAGTATTACGTTTTTCACTAAAACATTACTAATGTTAACACTTGACTGACTCATTGGGGTACTCTGCGAAATCGGAAATAATACCTTCCTGGCTTATTTTTAGAACATTTATAAAAAACATTACTACGTATGATTTTGAATACATATTATGATTGATACCTACCACTATTGTACGTTTTGCCTATTTGACTATTAGCTATAGTTGTAATTTGCAATTTGTAATACCTTCAACTTTTCTTCTTCATGCACTCTCATTTCTCATCTTCGTCTCTTGGTTTCATTTTGTCTTTTTACCCATTTACATTTTTTATGCCAGTAAAATGGCAAATTTTACTTTGTAATAAATATGTATTCCAATTCCAAGCTTATATGTTGTTTGTAGAGTGGTTATCTTGCATAATTGCATAAGCATAACAATATGCATTCAAATTCAAATATTTTTTAAATTTCATATGTAGTCCACTTTACTTCAATTTTATGGTCTTTGTTCATCATATAGCATTCAATTCATGATATTATGAATATGTGTATCACTTTTTAGAACAATGGTTTATTCATTCCTTCACTTCAAACCCAATTACAACACAAATCAACCTGTTAACTCTGAATAACGAATAAGCACTCCAACTTCGTCCTCGTCCTTAAATACTGTTCCCCTTCCCCTACTTATGTGATGGGAAATTCATTACAGAATATTTTATAGTTGAGCTATCAAATCTATTTTAGCTATTCAGATTCAAAAAATTCAATTCAAATGTTGTAGTGGAGAATGGAGAGCATCGTTGCGATTTTTGATGTAGTGTATTTCAGAAGAAAAAACTCATGCTATTCAATACTGTCAACTATGTTCAAGTTCAATTGTTCTGCATATATGAATAAACCTGCCAACAGGACTTTAACGACATGCCTCCACACTGAAAAGGTCTTGGGAGTAGTTGAAAATATCCCAACACACTGATTTTCAGCTTAATCGGTGGTGTTTTGAAGTTTCCCG
>JAANSM010002577.1:0-14700 GCA_036850725.1 Orchesella villosa | reverse complement strand
GAAAAATCGCTAAAATTTTCCAAACGGTTCGAAAATTTGCTAGCAAAACCCGGTTTTCCGATTTTATTGCCCCAAAAAACCCGGGAACGGCGTTCCTGGCGATCAAAAGAAAGAAGACCCCCGGTATTTACCGGATATAATGTAAAATCATGCGTTTGTAATGAAAATGACAAACTTATGTTACAAAATTTGACCAGTTAAAACTTACATATTAAGAATGGCACTTTAAAACACACGTAAACGTAAGTAAACAAAGATAACTGTTGTCAGAACACTTTTTGCAAAATAAAAATAAAGCAAAATACTGGATACTGAATATAATCAACCGACAACATGGAATACACTGTGGATAAAGAAGTGTATAACTGTAACGTGATATACTCACTACTTCTAAGCATGTCATGTATCGCATTGGTATAAGTTGCTAGCTTGCAATGCTTGCTACATGTTTTGCATGGGATGATCTTCGTACTCATCTTCCACATCTCATCTCTCATTTTTTGCTTATATATAATCTTACGTAAACAACTCTTTACTTTCCTTCATGCTAAACTATGTAGCTATTCACCATTGCTCAACTACGCATATTATGTAGATATTATCTGACTTTAGCATCAAGTCTTTTGAACACTGGATTGGACTGGATGTAGTACAAAGGTAATCTGTTTCGCATATCATGTAAGGGGAGTACTTAGATGAATGCTTTTGAGAGTGTTTGGATGACATAATTCCTCCTTGCTCCTTGTGATTGTGGCTACTGCTACTCAGCTTAGGTAAAAGGAAAATTTATGAATCTACTTTGCTAAGCTTTTATGAATGATCACGAGTTTTCTATATAACTTTCTATATAACGCATGCTTTTACATAGATATTAACTACCTAAATACTTTTTACTTAGTCTGTATACTGGACGGAGATTATTATTTCGACCATGAACGCAATCTCTCTACCAGAATATTACTTACATCATCATGCATCTTGACTTGGTTTAGCTACTCCACGCATGACAAAAAAAAGACACAAGTACATATATGCATTTCATGAATACCTATAGCGTTTACTATATGAGTCTTTTAGCCGTTGTGTGGTCGCAAATTATATATACCCCAACACACACAATCTCTCCGTATGAGAATGCAATATTGTGCTATTTTTTGCCTTCAATTTACAGCACATTATGCAATGACTTAAAATGCCCCAACTCACATACAGACAAATACATAGCTGATATATACCAAAATATTTGGCGGTTGCTCTACTTTAATTCTTTGCTCCTTGTCTTGTATTCTTTGAAAGTGGGAATACTCACAGAAGTTCTCAATCCAATCTTCTTTTTGCTTGCTTGTAGACACTTATATGTACGTTTCGTACTCATTTAACTTAATTATTATTGGAGGTGTCAAAGTACCAACTAAAAAAATGCTCAGTTCCTTATCCATTAGAAAGGATGAATGGAAACGGAGATAAGGTAATTCCCTGCCATCTATGCATTTTTGAAAGCATGAAACTCTAATATTTTATAGAATAGTCAAGAGTTTTCTATATAACTGGTTATATGCTACCAACTAATAGCAACGTTGTTATGCTCTATTTCCGTCTTTCTACTTGTTTGCAACATCCTATGTTTCTGCTAATTGCAAGCTCATATTCATACCGCATGCGTGGAATAATGGACGTCTATCATGCAATTTAATGAAGATTATCATATTAATTTTTTTGGCATACAAACACTGAGGTTGAACATTACAGATTGAATTAAGGATTCTTATTCAGCTATTTTACACATATTTTAGCATAAACGCTTATTTTTAGCTTGATTCTCTTTTAAGTCCGACTAAATATTAATTTTTATTATGGAAATACACCACTGAACAAAAAAATCAAACGCTTCGTGAAGGATGAGAAAAAGTCACATATGAGCATGTAAATGACTTGTGATTGAATAACAGCGTTTTAATTCAACGTGCCAATTAAATAGAATCATTATCTGTCCTTCTATTGTCTTATGGTTTAATTGTTGTTAATGGAAAGAATTTTCTAAATGATAGTTGCTAAAATATTTTTTGGGGCAATGTGATTCATCATTAGTCGACTTGTCACTCTTTCACTTTACACTCCTTAATTTTTTTACGGTCAATCTCAGACAGACAGTTAAAACTTATATGGTAATGTTGATGAGATGATGAATCAGTGAATTCAACTACGACCATTTACTTTCTCATATTTAACCAACCAGTGCAGTGACCATTTGAATGTTTAATGTTTGACTTTCTTTAAACCATCCTACTTCGGGACAGAACATGTTTACAAAAATATTCCCTACCACAAAATAGCTTATATGAAAATTAGGGTAAAAATATTTATATCAGCGTAGTTACAATTTTGTGGATAAGATGGAAATTGAAAATTCTTCGATCTAACTTTATGCTTTCACTTTGTGCTCCAACACAATTTCCGGAAGGTGAGCGTTTTTTTTAATATGCAAAGATATGCAAGTGAAAATAAAAATATATATACGATGTGAAAATATATTTTTGTTTTTCATGAGTGAAAGTGCTACCTAAACCACATTACTGCATGTTCAAATTGCTGCATTTTACGATTTTAATAATTGAAAAAATATACATACAATTCGGTACCTCTGTAGAGTATATTTTTAGTACTTATGGGCCATGCAGCGTATCATCGTTATCAATCATTGTTATTCCATCAATCCTTTGAAACTCTAACCTAACTCCGCACACCAAAAATTGTGTGACTTGGACTTTGTGTCTCTGCTAGTTTGCGTTGGCTTGCTGGACTAAGCATAGTTTTAGCGAAAGCAGAGCATTGTAAATTACTTATTGTTAGTTTCATAAAATTAAATACACGACACTACACGACTCTTAGTTGTCATTGATGCCAGAAACGTAATCTTCAGTTTTAATTATCATCATCATCATTTACTGAGAAGTTAGAAAGAGGGCCTTGATCGTTTGGTAATTAAAAACCGGGCCAAGCTGAGCCAGCAATCCACTGCTTTTCTATTTGGCTGATTAGATCCCTCTTAATGCAGACTGCTCCCCCATCAATCCAGCATTACAAATGCCCACTGGACTGGAAAAAGAGGAGTAAAAGGGAACTCTTGTATTTGTCGACAGAAGTGTTCAAGAAACGGCATCAAGCTGGTAATTACTCCTGCAAATTTGTTCCAAAAGTACTACAGCAGCGTCCAGCAGGACCTGCGTTTACTCCCAGATTCCAATCCAATTCTCTAACCGAAAGTTGAATAAAAGAAGGTCCCGTTCTAACCTCGCTTATTCACAAAGAGAAACGAAAGTTCAAAAAGAGAAGGCATAAGAGCTCCTCAATGTCAGAGGGCTCAGGCTCAGCATCAGCTAACGTTATTAAGGCAGCTCTTCTAGCTCTCAGGGGTATATGGATATGGATGCCGTAATATTTCAAGAAGAATTTCAGCAGTTTCATCTTCTCGGTCAAAGGAAGAGGGAACGTTTCCTTTTAGGCGAATAGCCAGTTGCATCTATCAGTCCCTGTCGAAAATGTAAATTGGACATGGAGTTTGATTCACACGTTTTAGATTTTATCCAACATCATTACGCAATAAATCTGTGTACATGCACGTCGGATTTTCAAGACGGCAAGTAGGACTTGGTGATCGAAGTAGTCATAAATCGGATTAAGTTCCTGGAATGTTCACAATCCCTTGGACAAGCCGTAGGAAGGGGCTTA
This sequence comes from Orchesella villosa, assembly GCA_036850725.1. Classification (NCBI taxonomy): domain Eukaryota; kingdom Metazoa; phylum Arthropoda; class Collembola; order Entomobryomorpha; family Orchesellidae; genus Orchesella; species Orchesella villosa. The sequence continues at coordinate 10,971 of JAANSM010002577.1, read as the reverse complement.
AACGACCAAGTTAGACTCGTTCCCTTCCACCACAGCCCTCAATTCCAAATTTATTGATGCAAATAGCAGTAGATTTAACCCCCCTTAAAATGTTTCGTTCGACGCTTCAGCTTTTAGTCCAATCCTTGGGAAGCTGGAATCTCACCAAGTTCACCACGGGGCCACCCTCATCAACAGAATCAATTCCCGTCCCGGACAGCACAGTCCCAGCCGTCATTCTCAGCATAAAAGTGCCGAGATTAAAAATTAATTCGGCATGATTTTAACCAAGCCTACATTTTAGTAACGGAGTACCGTCAAATCCTGATCAGGATGAAGATATGGACAAACTACACCGCACTCACGGTCCTCTCCCAATTGGAGAACATCCAACTTCTTCCTCTGTTGCTGTTTCTTTACTTTCTCTGACTTGGGAAACTTTCAATAGTGTCAGTGGTCCTGTTTCTAACCGCGTGCACGGAAATAGCCCTTATGTTTCTAATGGGAATGGCCAGTCTCATATCGCTATGGAGTGGAAACTTCGTCACTGACTTTAGTTACTACTACAGTACTTGAAGCAGTTGTTGCTGAGGATGAAATGAGACGAACCACGTTGACAAGTGGGGATATAAACGTGAGCCAACCCAGGATTCACAAAAACAAAATAACAATGATGATGATGATTCCACAGAGAATGAACGGTTCACGATTTGCACTCCGAAACCATGGGCTTCATCATCATATACAATGCACACTTTTCGATATCCTGAGCTAAATCATACCTATTCCTCTGAGGAGAAATTGGTGAAAACAAAATCGTATATCAGCAATTTAAATACTAAGAAAATCGAATCTTCCTTGACTCCGAGTGAGTTGATGACATAGTTAAATGTATATTTACGTAATGAAGTTACCACTGAATAAGACAACGCTACGCACCAACCAGATTTTATGGAAGACGATTCTGCACAAGAGCTATCAGCATCAAAGTTTGATAAATGGCCTTGGCAAGCTCATGTAAAAGAGCCAACATCACTCTAACTTTTCTAAAAGTGCAAATATGCAGGAGTTCGTATTGCCCCGAAATATGGGCTCACAATATAATAGCTCACTGGCAACCAGGTTACTTGCTACATTGCGGTTCTCGGTTATTTTGAAATTTCTTCATGCAAACAAAAAGCTAGTTTTTAGTCAGTGACAAAGAACGTGAGACGCGTAATCGTTCATCGAAAATACAATGCTCAAACATGTGAGCTGCTGGAGTTGGAATCTCCTGGCGAGTTTGCACCTCATATTGTTCCAATTTGTCTCTTTAAGATACTGAAGAGTTTGTAAGAATGCAAGGGCTTGAGACGGGATGGGCTGCTCTGAGTTGAAGTGCCACAAATATTACACGAGGTCAAATATAGCATGTCGTAATGGGTAATGTTAGTTACATTACATTACATTACGTACAGAAAGTTGATCGTCAAAGTAAAATAAAATCAGTATTGCACCTGATGCTCACATTCACATCATGTTAATCAACATATTGCTCATTGTAAGCACTAAATGAGAATGACATTTGTGCATGTTACTAACTTAAGATAATATGTTAATGGGAGTGAAATGATACATTGATTATGTTTTATAAATAATTTATTTAGTCCAAATCACGTCTTAGTTTCGATTCGCATGCAGCATGCTTTTACAAAGACGTTCGCTACCTAAATACTTTTTACTTAGTCTGCGTACTGGGCGGAGATTATTATTACGATCATGAACGCAATCTCTCTAGCAGAATGTTACTTACATCATCAGCATGCATCTTGACTTGGTTTAGCTACTCCACGCATGATGAAAAACCGACAAAGGTACATATATGCATTTCATGTATACCTATAGCGTTTACTATATGAGTCTTTAAGCCGTTGTGTAGTCTCAATCTCTCCTACGCAAATAATATATAACCCAAAACACACAATCTCTCCGTAGGAGAATGCAATATCATGCTATTTTTCTCCTCCAATTTACAGCACATTATGCAATGACTTAAAATGCTGCAACTTACAAATACATAGCTGATATATAGCAAAATATTTGGCGGTTGCTCTACTTTAATTCTTTGCTCCTTGTCTTGTATTCTTTGAAGGTGGGAATACTCCCAGGAGCTCTCAATCCAATCTTCTTTTTGCTTGCTTGTAGACAGTTATATGTACGTTTCGTACTCATTTAACTTAATTATTATTGGAGGTGTCAAAGTATCAACTAAAAGAAAACGCTCAGTCCCTTATCCATTAGAAAGGATGAATCGAAAGGGAGATAAGATAATTCCATGCCATTTAAGCAATTTTGAAAGCATGAAACTCTAATATTGTTAGAATAATATAGCCAACAAGAGCTAGTACTTTATTCTGTGGGTACAGCGATTATATACACACAAGATATCTTGATTGTAGATAGAAAAATACACGTATGTATACACATTTGTATTTTATGGATCAAGGAGGTTTACATATAATTTAGGGTGCTAGGGAGGCAGAGTAAATCTATATAAAGCAATAATATACTTTCAGGAAGTTTGAAAGTTGCGTGTATGGTAACGTAGTTTGTATGCAGCTAACTAATAAAATTTCCACCAAAGCATTTCCGTATTTTTTGGAAAACTCAAATTAAAAAAAACGAATTTTTATTTAGGAACTATTTTAATTTTATTTCAAGCTCCCTGCCAGTCTTCCTCTTCAGGTGGGTTCCAGCAACAAGCTGGCCAATCCCAAAAACCTAATCAGCCAAATGGGGATGATGACATTGTAAGACATAATTTCTTAAAGAAATCTTCTCCATTTCCCAATTTTCATAGAGGTTGTTCTTATTCGTCATTCTTTTTATTTTCAGATTGTTATGCAGCGTGATCCTCAGCAGAAATTCTTAGAAAAGTCTCCGTTCCTGATTCAACCTGTCGGTGGATATCCTACCAAGAAACCCTGGCCACGTAAACATCCATATGTTTACTGGTCGGGACTTCACGTTGCGCCAGGGCTTACTCTGCAGTGCAAGCCAATGGGTGCATTCAGAAATTTGGCCTTGTTTGACAATCGAATTTTAAATTGCCCCAATTGTTACGGGGAGTTAAGAATGTCTTCTGTGAAGAACTATTCTATTTGCGAGCATAAAGTTTGCTGCCGCTGCAAGAGCCGCCTTATTTGGGAGAATGGTTGCCTTCTTTGTAAGGCGAAGAAGTGGTGTGAGGCTTCTTAACTACCGTTTGGGATTCCCCAAAACTCGCAAAAAAGAGTTCAATTCGATGATACTATTGTTCGTATTCCCGAAATTGAACTAGAACAGGAACCGGTCCATCCAATTCCGTGTGCGATTCCCTTCAATCCAGAAGAAAATCTTACATTTGAAGATCCTCGTCAGGTTCATGTTCAAACTGAACCAGAACTGATTCGGGATGCTGAAGAGATGGACCTGCTTCCATTCGACGATATCCTAAATCGTTCGGAGGACAATGAAAACACTGGAGAGGTGGATGAGACTCCGGTAGCGGGGAATGATGTGACTGCAGAGCAGGACGAGGTGGCTGATTCTAATGCTCAGATGGATCATGTACATAACTTGACTAAAAAGAGATAGAAAATGTCAAGAAGCCAGCTCAAGACTATGCGAGCTACACTGGCGGCCCAACTCCGCGATGATATATCGGGGCTCTTCATGTTCCTCCGTAGTAGTTCTTAAAATCCCAACCCACAGGAATCCAAAAGTTTCCATCAATGCAAAAAACGGGGAATAAGTTAGAGCGAACGCTAGAGATGTACAAGACGCGTTTGACATCAAATCAGTACTTAAAGTTTAATGGTTTGAAGCTGTTTTAAATAGTTATCTTTTATCTTATTGAAATTAAAACATCGACTAACGATTGCTATTATTACTTGTTTGTAATAGTAATAACTCAACAAACTAAACATTAATTATTTTTCTTAGTATTTGGCTTTACCATTGTTATCGTTCTGGAAATAAAAGCATGACATATTTATTTATCATTTATTTTTAAAATAATAAATTTACTTCACCAATACATTTATTTATAACAGACCACTGTATCAGGCAGAAGCGTGATTACTCACTATTTTTTTGGAAAGGGAATTTATTAAATTTAAAAATTTCCCTTGGGTAGAACCTCCTAAAACGCATATCTATATAGGGAGCCGGCATCTAGAATTATACTTACGAGCAAAGAACTTACCCTATATCTCACGGAATCGAAAGATATTTTCAGGTAATGTAAGTAGTAATGAATACTAACTGCAAAATATGAGGTTTCAATTGTCCCGTCGCCCTCGTAAGGGGTTGAGTTTCAAGTCGCAAGAACCGCTCAAACTAATGGGAATTAACACGTGGAAATTTGAAGTGAGAAGGGTCCCTCCTTCTCAACTTTTTCAAAGATTGGTTTTCTGTTTTTGTGACTAAAAATGAACAAGAAACTGCTTCTTATGATAAAAACACAATAAAGTAATGACGCAAACTCAAATTCCAAGTCTCACAGAATTCCTTTGTTAATGGCCATGAGTTTTGAAAGTCCGTAAAATAGAAGTCGTTCCCACGGCAACGGGTCAAACCACTGAAACCTAATATTTTGCGGTTAGTTAGTACTTAGCTCGTTAGTATTTTATAAAGAGTATTCTATGTAGTTACAAATTTATATGCACTTTAGTCGGCCGCAATACTGCCTTTTCACTGTATTTTGTCCTTTTTTACAAAGTGAAAGAAGAAATTTTCGACATAAGTAGTTTAAGCTCACAGCTCTTATTATAAAGCACCTCATAAATCCCATATAAAGTGCATATCATGATTTTTATGCAAAAAAACTGTTAGGTGCATTACCAAAATCAGTTTCAGACAAATTTATATCCTTGACAACAATTTAACCACTTATCCTATGTTGGTCTCAATTTAATTTTCAGTATATTAAGTGCAATAAAATACATACTTGAAAACAGTCGGTGGTGGCACAGTTTCTACTCATCATACGTGTTACCTATTCAGGGTAAAAACTTGGTGATTAGGACGGTTATTGCTACAAACTACTGCGTTGTATGTATTTCAAGATGATGCGAGATTTTAATAGTAAAATAATTTAAATGAACATTGTCGCCACACCGTGCGGAGTAATTCTCCTCACACGAGAGTTATAATTTTAGCCTTTGGTAGTTTGGTTGAAGTTGTCGAGGGTGCAAACCTGTCCGAAACTAGGATGCGGGTTGGAACACAAGTTTTCAACGAAATAACATAATAACATGCGTAGATTACAGATCGCTTCATCTAGTAGTCAATTATGTCTATTGTCCAAATGTTCATTCATCAAATGTGGAGAAAGTTACAAATTAAATCACGGTTTGGTTCTTTCGACCATGGTGGTGATTCTTTTTTTATGAAAACGGAGTGATTCAGATGATAATGCTGGAATAAAAAACAATCACGTTCTTATGTGACCTACTCAAACTGAAATTTGGCAAAGAAAATTAATCTTGCTTACCAATCCACAAACGGCAACACTACTCTGCGTCAATGTAGAGAAAGTTTATGGTGAAAGTGAAATAAGGGATGACTAAGATGCCTCGTCGTGATCAGATCATCATAATGGTTATCATGAGCATATTCATCATCGGAAGCGTAGTATCTGGTAATTCGAACTGTGCACTTTATTAACTCCAGGGCAAATGGTAATGGAAATAATGTATAGATTATAAATAAATTACACTAACCTAGGCTGCGGGTTCCTTTGCGGCTACAGTATTCTTTTAGCAAAGCTTTTCACCACTTAAATATACTTTTCTTACTTTGTCCATATCCTACACTGACGTTATTATTAACAACATGAACGTAATCTATCCAGCAGAATGTTACGTACACCATCATCATTAGACGTCGGCAAAATATGCCGTAAAAATAAGCTAAATATGCATGCTGATGTGTCGCAAAAATTAGAAAAATATGCCGCAAAAATAGGGGTTTTAATGATTTTGGAGATACACAAGTCACTATGAAGTCCAAAGTTATATTTAAAACGTTTCATGTAAAATGTCAACAGTCTTATTTGCAAAACGTACTAAAATTTGATCGGTGTTTATTTTATGGTACACGCGAAAATCGTCTTAGTTTAAAATTTATTATTATGATGATGTCAATGTTTTCATTCTTCTCATTCATTTATGTTACTTATGTTCAAAACTGTGCACTACTTCCTGCTGCTCCATGTCATTCACGGTTTGCTAATACCATTGCTCCTTGATAATTGCACTGCGCCTACTGTATACTCGACGTTCCCTATTCAAAGAACCAATCAGGCATGAGTCTATCAAGTTTCTTTCCTTCTTTCCCCACGGTCTCAATGCACATTGTCTAACGTCTTTTTATCTCCAACACACCCTTCGTAAAAAATTACCCTATCCCTTATCTGTCTTTACCATGCCACACAACGCTGGCTACACGGATTGACAATCCTCAATTGCTTATGTTTCTGTCTCCTTCTTTACCCTGTTTTCCCCCCTCATTTTCACCCCGTTGAACCTTCGCTAAAATTTGTTTCACGATGCTATGTCTACTCAGAGTTTTCTTTACCTTTTACGAACGTGTATCAATTTTAAACATGTGGGGAAGTAATGAAACCTCTTTCGTCTTTATCTCCAGTTGTCGACCTTCCTATTCTACATGCTCCATTCCTAATGCCGTCCACAAGTCTCCAAGGAGCTTATTGTAATATATATCTGCGTGAACCTGGCGAAGGAAATTTAATATTCACTGTTTTTGGAAAGAACAGTACATGTGTGCCATGGTGTAAGTTTATAATGAAAGTTCCTTCTAGTAAACTTCGTTTTAGGAAGTTTACGTTGGATGGTAATATTGGCAAGGAAGTTGAAGTCTCAATACGTCACAATTTGTGAAATATAATAAACGCAGTTAAACCTGTGGTCTCATTTACATCATCTTGTACATTTTATCGTTGATTCTCGTCAGCATTCTTACTTCTTGAGTCGTTTGAGCTGAGCATGGAGAAAATTACTTGCAAAAGGGTCCCATTGTTCGAATATTTGCGTCACTTGGCTCACCCGGGGGAGGTAGATCTTTCCAATGATGTTTAATCCAATGTATTAATATTTCATAGGTAGACCATAGAATGGTCACATTTGCCCCATTTCCCGTAATTTTGCAGCATTGTAGCCCTGAATTTTCCTTCGCTTCCGCTTTTCTGGTGACAAATCAGGGTCGAAGAAGACTCCTTTTGGAGCTAAACGCCTATTCTGATGAACTTTATTCCGGTCCGAAATGTAATTGAATTGGATTCTGATCGGTCTTTGCTTCTTGCCACTAGGTTGTGAAGTGCCACTTCGTTTAGCCGAAGAATATTCGACGTTTATTTGGAGTCTTCTTTTCACTATCTAGTACATTGTGCGCAATTTTGTTATTCAAACTAAGTTTTTCTTGTACCTACAGTACCGTATCGTGTTGTCGTGCAGGCTGAATTTTCAAACAGCTGCTTAGTTTTTCTAAGGCTTCGATTTTGGGATCTGATGCGTCAATCTGTTGTTTTGGGTTGGCGGCAGCTTCTTCCAGTTTGTCCACATCTGCTTTTAGTTTTTCATAATTCGCATTGAGCTTTTCTATCACGTCGATTATAAATGTTTCTTGCGGTTTCTAACACTAGCTTAGTTGTTACTATAGTTTCATCGTCGACGACGGTTTGCTGAGAATTCGAAGAGACTTCGTGCACGCTTTTCTTACAGTCGGGCATTGTGTTTTTGGTTCTGCAGATTAACTACACTATATTGTATTAGAACATATCAACCGACAACCCGGTTCTTGTACAGCTCTTTTGATAGTAAATGAAGTTGTTTATAATCTAAATTCTGGACTGTTGGTAGTATTGAATTAGCTGGCAACCCGGCTCATACTATTACTGTTGGGTAATTGGGCTCGGTAATGTGAGTTGGATTACATTTCGAGCCGACCGGGAAAGCATTTTTGTCAGAAAATGCCCCTAGGGAGAATCGACCCCCGCAATCCGTGCCAGTAGCCCGAGAGCTTACAGACATGGCTAGGCCAGCTGCCCGTTGGGTAGTGTTAGCCGTGTCGCACATAATATACAGTATAAGGCGTTATAATATAATATAATTCTCAGACATAATAGAATCCGAAAGCTTGAGACAATAAATTCATTTTCTGAATCAAAATGGTATCTGATGCACAAAATTTCGTAGAAGATTCAACTTTATTATAAGTCGTATACGGTCCATATGAGTGAGAGCTAAGTGATAATATGGTTGTGTGTTGGTGCTGATATTAGCCGTACCGGGTCCAAATATATGGACTGTGAACGGACTGAACTGAATATAATTTTTTTTCTGGTATCAGTTCTTTATACTACAGCCAGCAACCAAGCTCTTTGGTAGTTAGTACGAAATGGCTCATGAACTGACAACCCAGTTAAGGGCGGATATTTTTTGTAGTTTGACAGTTAAGCGTGTCAAGTGTGATGGTGAGGAGTAATACAATACCTTACTACTGTGGTTGTTAACATACTATGATCCACTGGATGGTTAGGCTTCTTATCCCTGTTGCTACATGTACTTTTCGCAAAAGGACAGGTAATTTGCAGACTTCTCTAGCGATGCTCGTCTCCACAGATATTTTTTCTTCCACTTCTTTGTAGGGGTACTAATCAGTTACACATTAACACTGATTAAACTAAAGCACTAACAATACCTTGTATCAAAATACACTAGCGTGTCTAGTACAAGGTTAGCTTCATTTTGATGCTAAACACAATTAAATGCACATTTTTAGTTCTAGCACATTTTTACGAACAAAAATTCTACTAGAACAAAAATTAAAGCCGGAGCAAAGTTTTACGTGTACGCTCCTGTCTCGTTTTCTATATCCCAATCCTAGTTTACCGCCAATAACTTTTCAATTATATGACCAATTTAACAACCACTACTAGTGTTTGATCAAGCATGTCAAAATATCCCTAAATAATGATTTTCACCGTAATCAGTTATGTTTTGAATTTTTCCGCCAATAACTTCCGAATCGGTAGACTAAATTTACGGAAAACTATTCAGTGCTGAGCCCTTACGGTGAACTACCTTTGTAACAGATTTGGTGAAAATCAATCCATCTATAAAGCCTTGAGAGTAAATATGGAAGCGTAATCAGTGACCTTTCGCACTTTCTCACCGATAACGTTCGAACCGCTTAACCAAATTCACTGAAAAATATTCAGTGGCGAGCCTTTGAGATGGACTACCTGCATACCAGATTTGGTCGAAATCGGTCAATGTATGTGTCCAGGCGAGTGCATACGGACAAACAGACGGACAGACTGACAAACTTAGTAAAACTGTAACTTGGCTCTATACTAGAGCCGCGTTATAAATTGATTATATTATGAGCGGGGGATGGGCGTTAGATAGGGTGGGACTCTAGTAGACCACCAACTGTTGAGTCCTAGTAACACTTAACCTCATTTTTTTTACCTATTTGAGGTGCTTAAGTGGCAAACATCCCCAATAAATGTTTTTGCCTTAAAATTAAATTCTACTAGAATGAGCAGGTTTCAATAGAAACCGTGAGTATGGTAGTCTTTGAATTTGCAAATATTTCTAAGAATGTCATTAGAAGTAACGAAATGCCAAGCAAAATGTATGCATTAAATGCTGCGAGCACTGATTTGCTTCCAGGTGTTAGTCTTCATTTTTATAAAATTCTTAAGACAATCGGACCTTTTAACAATTAGTTTTCAAACAATTTTGCACCATATAGTCAAAAACTATTAGAATTAACTAATTTACTTATTATATTTGTAATTGGTTTGTCAGTTTGCATAGATATTTGAATTTTAAAGCGGATCGGAAATATTGGGTATTCAAGTTTTCAAACACTTTTGAACTATATAGTGCAAAAAACTTATAGAATTGCTTCAATCACATATAATTGTAATCAGTGTGTCAATTTGCCTAGGTTTTTAAATTTTAAAGCTAATCGACAATATTAGGTTTCGAAGTTTACAAACAATCTTGCATAACAAAGTGCAAAAAACTAATAGAATTGCTTAATTTACTTACAATTGTAATCAGTGCTTCAGATTACGTAGATAATTAAATTTATAAGCTAACCGGAAAAAATTGGGTATTATTGTTTTTAAACAATTTTGCACTACATAGTGCAAAAATCTTATTTGATTGCCTAATTTACTTAAGTGTAATGCTAATGGGTGTGCCAGTTTGCATAGGTATTTTAATTTTAAAGCAATCCGGAGCACATTATATATTGCAGTTTTCAAACAATTTCCACAATATAGTACAATAAACTAATGGAATGGCTTAATTTACTTATAATTGTAATCAGTGTGCCGGTTTGCATAGTTATTTTAATTTTAAAGCAACTTGAACTAAGATATTATAGTTTTTAAACGCATTTGCACTGTATAAGGCCAAACAACAAATCGAATTGCTTTAGTTACTTGTAGCTGAAATCATTGTCAGTTTCAATTGGTTTTTAAATTTTAAAGCTAATCGGCAATATTGGAAAATATAGTCTTCAAACAACTTTGCGCTACGGAGTTAAAAAAACTAATTGAGTTGTTTAATGTACTTTTAATTCTAATCAGTCTGCCAGTTTGTGTAGGTATTTTACTTTTAAAGAAACTTGGACAATATATGGTATTATAGTTTTTAAACGCATTTGCACTAAATAAGGCCTAACTACAAATTGAATTGCTTTAGTTACTTGTAGCTGTAATCTTTATCAGTTTGAATTGTTTTTTAAATTCTTAAGCGAATCGGCAATATCGGGCATTATAGTCTTCAAACAACTTTGTGCTACGGAGTTAAAAAAAACTAATTGAATTGCTTAATGTACTTTTAATTCTAATCAGTCTGCCAGTTTGCATAGGTGTTTTACTTTTAAAGCAACTTGGACAATATATCGCATTATGGTTTTTAAACGCTATTG
>JAANSM010002576.1:0-14711 GCA_036850725.1 Orchesella villosa | reverse complement strand
TAGTCACAAATGAAGTACACACACTAGTCACAAATGAAGTACACACACTAGTCACAAATGAAGTACACACACTAGTCACAAATGAAGTACACACACTAGTCACAAATGAAGTACACACACCAGTCACAAATGAAACGCACACAGTCATAACAAATGCAAACATACTGGGAAATAAGAGACGCACTCCAACGTTATACGCAAACCAAATGGTAAAGAGAAGACCACACAAGTTGAATAAAGTCCCTTTTAGAGCTTCATATCGTGGTTCGTAATAATTGTCCTTCTCTTGGCATCTTCTGTGGTCTGTCGTACTTAATTTATGAACAGGACAACATAGCAGTATGTAGTCCAGCGAAATAGAGTTGTTCGAAACTCTGATGAATTATGAAATGATCTGTCTCTGTCTACATTGTATATGTACGAAAGTACGATTAGTTTACTTTCTCCATTTCCAGTTTGCTTTATACTCTGACTCCACTTAGTGTCTACGAATATCAGCAATAATTTAGCACCGAAATTCTAAAGAAGAGATCTTAAAATAATGATTGATGATTGTATACTGTATGGCGATTTCCGAACAGAATCTCGAACCCCAAAGACAATGCAGTAGCGTAAAGTTGATAATGTTAGCAAGGATGAAAATTCCAAGTTGAAGCTTGTGAACCATGAAAAATATCATCAAGTAATTATTGGTGACATCACCGCCTACGCATTATGTCTATTTTACCATTCTAATCTAAAACGCAATTAGTGAATAAAAGTTCAACGTTCAACTTCAACCGTTCAAGCATCAATGTGGATCATGTGGATAAGCCAAGCATAGCACTGTTGATTGGGTGTGGTACAAATAACGTTATGCCGTTCTCAAGTGGATTACAAAAACGTTTCGCACCACACACGTCAAGAATTGATATGAAATGAACGTATTCCTTGTGTGCTAAAAATTAGGTATATTTTCACAATGCACATCTTCAATGATCTCATTCCTTGGGTTCTGTTCTAGTTCTAAATGATAAAATCCTTAGTGTGTTTATAACTGGACAGGATGCAGTACAAATGAGTGCACAGCACATGCAACTTTTCCATACGCTTCTTGTACATTGTACATAATATCAAGCGGCAGCTGTTTGGAAATAGAAAAAAGTAGTTTGTGAGTTTGTATATAAGTGCATTTGGATGCTGAAACGTGTTTTTAGAGACGAGACGAAGAGTGAAGTGAAGAGAGAGGATGAGAGAAGTTGTCCGCTGTGGACGGATGTTTTGAAAAACTAAACTAATTACGAAAGTCTTTAAATTACTCATCTATCACCACGAACAGTTTATATGTGCCACCGGCAGCAACCTCTTCAACATACATTTTACATTGTCAAGGATGAAGGGAGAGTGAGATAGGCACTGGAGAAGTTCAGTTTTGGTTTTAGTGTTTTTAGTATGAAGAACAAAGAGTACGCGTGAACGCTACATTCTACATTCATTTGCATGCAATATGCCCTGCATTTCAATACAAAAGTGAAGTGGTTTGGTTACGTCATTCGTGCCTGTACACCCAAACGGCCCAAACCCAGAGTAAAGAAGTGTTGAAAGTTTATGCAGAAGTATCTCTGACATCCGAATTTGAAACTTCTTTTATATTTGCATAAATATTATTGTATAATATAGGTAAGGGAAGTTATTCTTGAATGAATATGTACTTTATATACTTTGAACTTATAACTATGATGTATGATATGATGTCAATGACTTTTGGCAAAATGACACGTACAACTTAATTTGAATTGCTTGATATGATATAGGTTGTAGGTGAGGAACGGAATGTCCGCCGGGCGCCACAACAGGGAGGTTGGTGGTCGCAGCCAACACGATTTACCACCACCACCAAGGGAATTTAGTCGCGGTCGTGATGTGCAAAGAGAGAGATCCGGTTGGGGTGTTGATCGTGATGCGGAAGGCAGAGGAAATCGCGGTGTTGATCGTTTTGCACGAGGTGGAGGAAGCTGGGGTTCCGATCGGGGAACACGAGGTGGAGCAAATTGGGGCTCTGATCGTGGAACAAGAGGTGGAGGAAGTTGGGGCTCCGACCGTGGAACACGAGGTCGAGGAAGTTGGGGCTCGGATCGTGGAACGCGAGGGAGAGGGAATTCGAGCTCTGATCGTGGAATGCGAGGTGGAAGTGGTCGTGGTGACAGATTTAGTACGATGATTACTGATTGTAGTTAGCCTGAAACGTTTAGTGGTGTCCAATGTATAAATAATTCATAATTGCTGTTCGTTTTTAGAGGTTGGACATACCAGAAATGATGAAAACCAAGATAGAAAATCAGCTCCAGAAGTCAGACCCGTAGACTTTCAAGATATAATTTTTCATTCATTCTTGCCAAAACAAATCCCAGATATCATTCAGCCAAACCTTATAGATATTGAAGCAATGATGCTTCAGTACACCTGGGAATCGGTGTCAGAAACTACAGAGTCCGCTCAAGTCGATTTTTCTGACGTGATCGTACAAACGAAAAAAATGCTGGAGACTTGGAAACTAGTACAGCCCAGATTTCAATCCGAATCAGATGAAGATCGCTTCGTACAATCATTCAAACAAGAAATTCGCCAAATGAAGAATCATGATACGTTACCAATCTACATTCGGAAACAGAATTGCACTATAATGGTGACAAAACTGGATGAGCAGAAGATTCAGATAGCGACTTTCAGAGCAATGCTACCTTCATCCATGGTCATGTCATCTGTTGGTTCCATAGAGGTGAAGTTGCCTGAAACCTGTGATGTGATTTACAACAATGACCTTCTTTCGTCAGATCCGTTTTTAAAGCATCTGCATGAGCTTTCCGTCGAAGATATTGAAATATCATTACCCACCACTAAGAAAGGAGAAACGAATTACACAGATTATCGTGATGTTGCTGACCCATTTCTTGTATCTGATTGGATTGTGGGAGCACTCGTTCCTGCTACACCGAATTGCACTTCTGATGAAGAACCATTTCAAAAATTACTGATTTCCAAGAAGTTTCGGGATGAGGTTACCCAACAAATGTCATCGCGTGCAATTCCTTTCCGACGCTCAGGAATGTGGACTTCCATTAAAGTAGCATTGCAACTAAAGTTGTTAATGAATATGAAGAATGAAAATGATACCAGAATCACTTACAAGATCATTATGTTGAGGATACTCACATACATTTGCCAGCAGTACACTAACCAATGTCACAGTATTGATTGGGATTTGACCAGCCAAATGTTGGCCAAAATTAGTCGAAGAGTCTGCAAACTGGAGAATATGACATCTAGTAAAACTGATGTTACACCACTGCTGTTTCCGAAGATTGAGGATTTGAAAACAAAATCGTTAGAACATGTTCACTCTATCATTACTCCTATTCAACAGCGGCTCACTGGTCTTTGGAGAAAGGTTGCTTCGTCCCATCCAGTCATAAAGCCAATTACACGGACTTCCGCAGAGTTTGAAAAAGATTTAGAGCACGAGATCCACTGGTTGAATGACCACATTAAGAAACGGAATTCTGAAGCTAAAGTCAAGAAGAAAACTGAACATGTTCAACTTGAAAACTATCAGAAATCAGCTGCCCTTGAGAAGTCCCAAATTATAGACCGGTGCTTGCGTGTCCAGCGATTTCTCACATCTCAATACATTTTGAAACATAAGCACGCTTTTAATTATGCGTATTCCGAAATTGATGAAATCAATGAGAGAGTTTGGCTCTTTGACACGGAAAATTTTATCAAGAACTTCCAGTACAATGAGGATGATGTAAAACTACTACCGGAGGTGATTTTGGCATATATTAAAATTGCTATACCAGTGTACATGAAAGATAAGGATCCAGTTTGCTGTAGTCAAATGTTGCTAGTCATTTTGAAAGCAATTCAAATATTTGATGTCATCGCATGTGAAAAATTTCCTCTATTGCTCGAATACATACCAGGAATTCAGTCAAAGCACTTTGAAAAACTGCTTTTACCTCACCAAGATGACATCAACCTTTTAGAAGAAATTATATCCTACTTCGAGTCCAGAAACGAGTCAGCCTTGTATCCAGGCTTACTTGAAACGAATGAAGTGGACGAGGATTCATTTGCAGTTCGATTTGCTATCAATAGCGAACTAATGAATAAAGTTCGGGAAACAATACTCAACGACACGAAGATATCAATAGAAGAGAAATTCCAACAGTTGAACCAAACTAGGGAAGATTGTAGAAAGCTACAACGTGAGTTTGATCGACTTGGACCTTGCAATCGCACCCTTGATGAATATCAACATGATAACAAGGCTGGAACAAGAGCAAGGAAGGCTCTCACTTGCAAAAGATGCATAATCACAAGGGATTTGAAGTGGAAGCGAAATTCAATCACGATTTATGAGCGTCCGCTCCCACCAGAAGAACATTTACAGTTTGCAGTGGTGTTTGAGCTCAAGCTACCCAAAGAGATTGCAATCTTGAGGGATTTACTCTCACTTTTTAATTTTGAAATGCTGGGGCAGAGAATTTTCAACGGAAACCAAAAACGACCATTCGATGAAAATCCCAAAAGTATTGATGTGATGGGCTGGTGCGATTACATAAAGAAAAGAGGGAAGGAAGACGAATATAAATCAGGACCTGGTAATGGACTACATACTGTGAGTTTGGTAAGCCCCAAAATTCCAGCTTCGGGAACATCCTACACAAAGCTACATAATCCAGACGTGCTTGAAAATTCCAACGACCGTTTCATCGTAGAAAATGATTTGGATTGTGTCTACTATCATGAGAAACCTTTATGGTATCCTTTCAACAAGAATGTTGAAGAACTTTGTGTCTTCAAACTGGATACTACAGCAAATTCGGAAATATACAGTAACCTACAATGGACAGTTGGCTCTACACATCACACTCAAAATAGCGTTCTTGCTCGAAAAACGCAGTGTCATCAACAACTAAACATCGACGAGTTTGCAGCTTTTGGAACACTTCGAGCTGGAAATAGAATTCAGCTATTGAACTTGTACAGATTCATTTACGACCGTGCCCTTTCACTCCAAAGAGAACCTGTTTTGGCCCTGACACTTCAAACAATTTGGCAAGTCGGACCAATCGATAAAGATGGGATAAGGGATTCCCATGTAGATTTCAAATGCACTGGATTTTGTATGCAGTTCCTAAAACTTTTGGAGGAGCTAGTAGCGTCCCGAGAGATAAACTACAGCGAGCCGTTAATCCTTTTTACCGTTATTTTGATAACAATACGAATGATGGAATTGAATGACGATGAAGAGTGTCGGGATTATTGCTATCAATTCCTAAAGAAATGTCGAGACACTGTTAATGAATGGGTTCGTAAAATCGAAGACAAAATTGCAAACTCTGATGAAGAACTTGCTGACAACATGATCACATTCTTGAAAACAAAGCTCCTGGAAGCGACTATCTGCTCGGTGTTTACCTATAACGTTAGTAATGACACGTTGGCTCAAATTTTAATCCGCAACAAGGAAGACATGGCTAATTGGTTTCACAGTTTGGCTAGACTTCACCAATTAACGGAAGAGGAACAGTTGCATAAGACATTATCAACATTTTCCAAAACTTTACTTAACAATGCCCGCATTATCGCCCTAAAATTAAATATTGAAAGTAGGTTGGAGACAGACCAACTGGTATCAGAAGGATTACACTTGTTTGCATGCGAAAAGTGGGGCAAAGCAAAAGATTGTACAGAGGGTGCTTGGAAATCTCATGACAAACAAAACCACCTTGTTTTAGCAACTTATGAAGAAGATGCCAACTCAGAAGTGAAGAAAAAACACTTCTTACATTTTGATTTCATTCTGGGAACGTTCCTAGTCAACGGATTTTTGCAATCCAGCCTTCCAGCTGGCCTTATGGAACATCCGCTGTACCAAAGATTTTTCAAGGATGCTTCATTTAGAACTCAGAGATACTCTACTTGTGCAAGAACAATTGATGCATTTCATGGAAAGTTTTACGACTTTGAGGTAGTCATAAAAGCTGCCAAGTCCTCATCGAATTCCGGTGTGAAGTATGAGCACACCCTAATCGTTCGAGAAGTTCAGGACGATGGCAGTGAGCTGGAACTGTTGAACCATGACTTATTCCGTGGAGATCTTGGCAATCCATTTATTGAGAATTATACACATTGGCTGGATTTAAAAAAGAACGTAGTTTACTTTCGTCGATTACCTGTCTTGGATTCAGATTACAAGCTCCCTCCAGAATACATTATGTTTAAGACAGAAGGTGGTGATGGAACAATGAACAGAAATGGAAGTTGGAAATTTCACGACGAGCGCTTGAAAAAGGAAATTTTATGTATTCACTCTGAGGGATTTAAGATGATTAGTACCACGTTATCTCGATTAGAATCCAAAGAAGATGTCATAGTACATAGAGATGATGCATCAAAGCTGGTAACTGCAAGATTATCAAGATATCATTTGCATTTTAATCTGGAAGATGAGATATTACACAGTGTGGAATTCAAAGACTTCCGAGTAGCAAGTAATCAGAACTTAGGAACTCTGATCGGCTTGCAGCAAGGTCTTCTCTTGGAATTGGGCTCAAATCCAGATAAGTTCACTAAGCGGATTTTAATCGTGCCACATGGTCAACTTGTAACTCGTCAGATTCAGCATCAAACCACAGTTGTAGAACTATACAAACTTCGTCAGCCCTCATTCTTCGTTTATGAGTATGATACCGTTTTGAAAAAGTTGAAGGCAGACAAGAGCAAAGCTGCATGGCTGTACCTTGCAGCTCTCCACGCCTCCACAGCATGCAGTCTCCCCGATCCATTTACTGCAATTACAGGAACTGAAGCTGCGGTGGACATCCTCCAATCAGGATATGTCTTCTCGTCATCACCTTTCGACAACGAATCCCTGACTACCTTGGAAGTGATCAGGGGTCTTTCCCCAAAACGGTCTTATTATGCCCATGGCATCAATTTATTTGCCAAATCTACAAAAGGCAGCGAAAAGGTGGAAACTACAATTTGGCCTGAAGCGATTCCAGCGATGGCTGCTTTTGATGGTTACGCATTTATCGTGGATAGATTAGTTGAAATGAGTCAACGCTTGTCGCCTCTTCATCCTCAAGTGAAACTTCCAAAGGGGTTGGTGAAAAGAAAAGAAGGAGACGAAGTGGAGTCAGAGAAACTTCAGTTGAGATCGTATTTGCGTCATTTGTCTTCCTACAATCAAGCTGCCCATGTTAAACCAGAGTACATGAAGAAATCCACTGCAGATTTAGTCGGTACTACTGGTAGACCTGTTGAGTGTAAATTACGGTCGTCCACATCTGAAGACTTTTATTTAAAGGAGCTACTTTGCATTTCTCAGGCCAGATTAGTGAATACATTCGAGAAACTAGGTAGGTACGCTAGAAATACCTGCAATTTGGGTTCATTTCTGATAACAGAAGAATCCATATACCTCCCTTATCCTTCCAGTATCGTTTGCCCTCGGCTTAAAGACCTGTTGCACTTGGATTTACGTGCAAATTGGATGCAACTATATTTACAAGCTTTACTTTCCAAAACCCAGCAACAGAAACAGGCGTACACTATCATGTTATCGGCCATGGCTTACAGAGGTGCACCCTTGGAGCAGGTTATGAATCTGCATCACATTTCAATTTTATCGAACTCTGTCGAATTCCCTATAATACCTGAGTCCATCCAAGCAAAGAATGGTGAAGAAGAATGTGAGCAGAATATTGTCCCTAAATTATGCAACTTTAATGAAGGAGTAGCTCAATGTATTTTGGAAGCCAATGCCCTACCTATGGAAGTTATTGATGGCGATAAAATGGAAATCGATTCTGAAGATTATTTAGCAGAATTGAAAGCTTACAAGGAAAACGTCAAAATTGTAGCTGATCGCATAACATCCAAATTAAAAGAGCAGTGGCCTTGTGAGAAACTAATAAATGTTGGCGAAATTTTTAAGGACAGCCCTGTCAATTATGAAGACGCTATGAAAGAGCTAAACTCTGAGGTAGCGTTCTGGTATCGTAACTACCAATTCAATTTGTTCGTGCAGGCTGTTGAGGAGAAATTGAACAAAGTATTTGAAGACCTTTCCGGCACCATTCAGGAGGGACAAAGTCTTTACAATCAGTATCAATTTGGAACTTTCACGGAAACCAATTTGCAAACTCAGGTTATCCCAGAACAGCCAAAAGTGGTGAGCCTTTACGAGTCACTAACAAGCTTGGATAATGAAGATAAATTGGAGTTCGCTAAGGAAATATTTGAGACTGGACGTTTATCTAATGTTGAAGAAGGGTTGTCACTCGCTGCTCAGCGTGAATTTCATGTTTCAATTATTAATTCGCTAACGGATGACATATTAAGAAATCTGAAAAGTAGCATGCCCCAAGAGATCATGAATATTACTGGAATCATTCCTAGAACGACACCAATATTGCTGCTAAAATATTTATTGGATCAAGAGCAAACGCAAAGGATGAGCTCCCTTGTAACTTATGTGGGTGCATTAGGAGTTCTGTGGTCTCATTTGAAACGACTTAATCGATGCATTGCATTAGAACTGAAGGGAGATTCTGTTTCAGCAGAGCTAAGAAAAGAATTGGATAATGCTGGACATGTAAACTGGAGCCCCAAAGAATTTCCAGAGTGGCTTCTGCTCGAGTTAGAACTTGACGTGATGATACGACCAGTTCAAGTTGATGTGGCTAGGCAAATGATGAATATGCCAGACGGGAAGAGTGGAGTAATGCAGCTGAATATGGGGGAAGGAAAGACCACGGTTATTGTCCCCATGTTATGCTCTGTGCTTGCTAGAGAAGAAAAGACCCTCTGTCGTGTCACTGTGCTGACATCAATTTTCAAGACAAACTTGAGTATATTATCCTTCGCAATTGGTGGGCTTATCAACAGGAGATTATACACGTTTCCTTCCAGGAGAGACATGAGCATTGACTTGATTTGTGCTGAAAATCTGATGGAAGCTTATGAAGAATGTCTTAGTTTTAAAGGAGTTGTACTTACTTTACCAGAATACCGACTTTCATTTAGATTACTCGCATACGACAAAATATTGAAGGGTGAAATTGAATTAGGGACTAAACTATTGGAAGTAGAAAATTGGTTGCGGTTCCACTCCCGAGACATTCTAGATGAAAGTGATGAGCTGTTAAACGTCAAGTATCAACTTGTGTACACAACTGGAGAGCAAATGCCGATTGATGGAGATGAAATCCGGTGGACCACATGTCAAAAGATTTTAAAATGCGTAAAGACCATTGTCCCAAATCTTTTAGATAAATATGGCAGTAGTACAATATTTTACAGTCCCAAGGATCAGCAGAAAAGTCCCGAACAATTCACCATGCTACGTTTACTAAGTGAATCAGAAGAATTCCGCAAAGATTTTTATGACACTTTAGCAGAAGAACTTCTGAAGGACATGAAATTGCGAGGTTACCGAAGGGAGGTTGTAAAACGGTTCATAACTGAAGAAAGTATGGAATCGGATACGCATACATTGGCGCTTGCCTATTTTGTGGATAAACCAGAACTACTGAACAAAGTCTTGCTCTACTCTGCTTACTTACGACGTGGCGTGCTATTTCTCGCTTTATCAAAACGGTGGCGAGTTGAGTATGGCGTTGATCCTCGGGGACCACGAGCTTCAGCTGTGCCATTCAGAGCGAAGGATGTAGCTGCTGAGAGAACAGAATTCGGACATCCAGATCTCGCAATTGTGCTAACACATTTGAGTTATTATTATTCAGGATTATCAGACTCGCAGTTGGAACAAGTCTTTGACATTATCAAAAACAAATTGGGAGCAGAAACAATTTACAATGAGTGGATTCAGGAGATTCCAGAGCACAATGTTCCAAAATTCTTGCGTCATTACGAGGCGATAAATTTGCATGATGTCGTTCAAAGATCGGCCCTCTTCAACATGCTAAGACGACATAAGCTCCTAGTTGACTTTTGGCTCTCTCATGAAGTCTTCCCAAGAGAATCGAAACAGTTTCCTGGAAAAATTGTAATGACAGCTGGAGACCTATGTTATGAACGGCATAAGCATCCAGTTAGTGGTTTCAGTGGGACCAATGATTCCAGCGTTCTGCTTCCACTCCCTATTTCCCAGCAGGACTTGCCTGAATTGGAAAACACGAATGCCAAACTGGAGAATACGCTACTAAAATTGGAAAATGGGAATCATGAAGGTCTTGAGATGGGCGTAAAGTGTTTTGATATACTGCAGAAAATGAAGAAAAACAAGCTGAGAATTTTAATAGATGCTGGTGCCTTGATGTTGGATTGTGACAATGAACAGGTGGCTGAGCTTTGGCTTGAAGTTGAAACGGATCCATCTTTGGAGGCTGTCGTATATTTCAGTAAAGACAATGACATGTTAGTGAAGTATAGAAGGGATGCTGGAGATTCTAAAGGAAATGTTCGCAGTCGTATACTTGATGTCCCATTGGATCTATCTCCGTATCGAGACAGACTGGAAAGCTGTGGAGTTTTTCTTGATGACCAGCACACAAGAGGAACAGATTTAAAGTTTCCGAATGGAATGACTGCCTGTGTCACAGTAGGAACTAGAATGAGAAGAGACAAACTGGTTCAAGCATGTATGCGAATGCGAAAGCTGGGAAACGGCCATTCTGTCCAATTCTACGTTTCTCATGAGGCTTATGACAAAGTAATGGATTTGAAGGTGGGAACAAACGATGTCGAGATGAGGTAAATAATTTATTTCTTTGTGTAGTGATTTCAAACGGTTTTATGTGTGTGCTTTGACTATATGCATTTGTGATGATTTCAGTGAAAGCGACTCAGAAAGCAATGAGCCCACAACCAAAAAATCGAAGTCGCCAGCAATCACTACTGAAGACATTCTTGCGTGGGTGAAACAAAATACTGAAGAGTTTAACAGGGATGGATTGCTATATTGGGCTTTATCGAGTCGCAACTACGCCCAGAAACTGGCTGCGGAGGATAACTTCAATTTCCCATTGGAATCTATTCCATTGCACTCAACCGTAACAAAATCTGCTACTCGCTTCAAAATACTTGCTTCTCAGTGTGTGGACGATGAGGTAACGTTGTTGATGGACATGTATGGAAAGTATGCTGTAAAGGAGCTTCTAGTCAATCTTATTCCTCAATGGTTCGAAAGTGCTAGAAAGAAGCTACAATCAAAGAATGCCGATGGTGAAGGTTTGCCGGTAAGAATCATGGCAGCTTTTGCTTCCACGTGTAATGCAGTTGTTAAACGATGCCAAGAACTTGCACCGGAAAAGAAGATATTTTCTAGTATGATGGAGGAAGAACAGGAGAAGGAACTTGAGAAAGAGAAGGAGACGGAAGTGGAGGAAGAGAGGGAAATTGAAAGACCCATTAAAGCCGATGAAGTTACACCTTGGTTGCATGAAAATGTTAGAATGGCAGTATTGCAAGGGGGCGATGTAAATGTGAAGCCTGGAATCGTAAGATTAAGTGACGTATTCTCCTCAACTTCCTTTCGGGATCGGACCCAACCTGAGCATTGGGGTACTTCAGTTTTTGCCACGGAGGACTTCTCCTCTGTTATACAACGTTATGGCCCTCATTCCAAAACAGACTTTTATCTACGTCCTATTGAATATTTGGTTTCAACCATTGATTCAGAAGGCAAGATGAAGTTGTTGATTTTAAGCTCTTTTGAAGTAAATGAGTTAATTCCTAAAATTAGAAAGAGCGAGTCTACAATGCGGCTTCACATGTTTTCACGGAGAAAATTTCCATATCAAGAATTGCTCATTAACAATCCTCATCTTCAACTTCCATTAAGTGAGACTCCTCACATCATACCAGAGGACAGCAAGAAAATGGCAGCACTTTTATTAGCGTCAGGATCTTTATATTTCAAGAATACTCAAGAGCAGCGAGCAGTCGCCCAGTTTTTGGCTTTAGTTCCTATGCCTAGAACAGAAGAGCAAAAGGATGCATTTGAGAAGGAAATGATTACAGAAACTGGATTTCTTCTACCACCTCATCGTGAAGCTAATTGGGAGCTGTTCCAAATTGATCCTAACTCTTTTCTCAATGATCCAACGGGCTTGATGAAGCGGATTCTGAATTGTAGGCATAGTGTCGTAAGTGATGCGTCTCATGTTGTGAGATTGTTGAATGAGGGTGAATATCCGATTGATGAAGACTATGATAGTGAACGTCAGAAAAATCATGGTGTCGAGTCATTGTTTGAGAAGTATTGTACAATCATTACCGAGAAGTAGCCTTATAGATTTCTGAATTAGAATGGTACCTTTTTGTAGTTTGTATTGCTAATTGCTAGCTTAAATAGGAAAGGCGACCTCTCCAGAATGAGAGTTCTAATGTGATGTTATGTGATGAGTAAGTATTGACTGAAAAAATATTGGTATTAAATTTTATTATAGATGTAAATGTATATTTGAATAGAAATGGCATTTGAAGATCAATTTTGATGGACTGAGTTAGTGACTGTCTGTGAATGAACCGAATGAACTTAACTATAATAGTATAATATTGTATTAACTTTGATTCATTTCATCTAAAGATTCTAAATATTATTATTGTTTGAGTTGTTAATGATATATTGCACTATTTCTCTCTGTACTACAAGCTAATAAACAGTTATTGCCTGATATTAAATGTTAAATTATACTCCAATTTATTTTGGTTGCATGTATAGGCTGTCTTTTCGCATGCATAATATATGTTAGTTTGTTATCACGCATTACTCCGGCGTGTGCAAAAGTGGGATCTTAGGAATGGTTTTAAAATTTATCCTCACGATTTTTTTGTAACCATTTGCAGAAGATGTAAATAGGCTGGTATGGTAGTTATTCTCATCCGATGAAAACATGCAATAATCACAAATTTTAGTAACAATTCTATGTGCTATATGCTGGCTATAGAGCTAAGAGTGACTACCTACATAATGAAACAAAGACCGGGGATTACCCACACTACTATTATGCTCATCTATACGCTATCATCAAGTCAACTTGTCGAGATGTTATAGCATCATCGGATCGTACTTGATTTTTTATTGTTCACATAAAGTATAGATTTCAAATGCATTTTTACAACTCCGAAAAGATTCCCATGTATCATGTTCCATTTTCACGATGAAGTTTAATTTAAACAATCACATAAATTGCATTTACTGTTATCTCACTCTACAACCTCATACCTACTATAGGTATTAGTAATCGTTTCACTTTAATCATGATGATGATGAGTGGCGAGAACTCACACAATTGCATTCCCACGATTTACTTTTCTTTCTTTGTCATGTCCCTATCTATACTTTTCTTATATTTTTTCTACATCCAGCCAAATCACACAAAGAGCTTCTTGTCTTAAATGCTCATTTATTATTAGGTCAGTCTTCTTTTATTTCTTTGACTTTACTATATGTACAGATATATTAATGAGTATTAAATTATTCCGCACTTTGGGGCTAATTACTCTACTGTCAAGTTAAGGATGACTTTAATGATGAAATGATTTCAAAGCGTTTTCCCACTTGTTGACACCCTGCCTTCAATACTTATATGTCTCTGCAAAGTTGCAACTTTTGCGACTCATCATCAACTTTGCGACTCCCCAGCTCCTCTGCAATTAATTATACAGGTGTAGTCAGTCTTCTGTGTAATAAAGCACACACCGCAAAAAATAACTTTCTTGTGGTTTTTCTTCTTCTTTTCATTCTTCATATAAAAGGATGCATTAAAAATCCATTATATTGTATTACGCATTTTATTTATGAAGTTCTAAACTTGGCTCAAGCCTTTTCATTTTCTTACATAACTTAACTTAACTTACAACTGATGGCAAACATATATTACTGTGATTATGAATAATAATATGATGATGGGACAGTTTTTTTTGTTTATGGGATTGGCGAAGCGTGTGCGAGCAAGGACTGTATTAAGCCTAGCATGCGAATTATTAAGGAATACGAAAAGCCATAAAACGTTTTTCAAACCTCAAACCATTTAATCATGTGAAAGTCATAATTTCCAAGCTAAATGCATTGTAAACGGTCTACTTTATCATCATTTTTTACGTAACACCTTGTACATAGTAATTCAAAATGGGATGCTTAAGCAAAAAAGTTGTTGAAGTTGATGAGACCATTAACGCTTAAAACTTCTCAGGAGGAGAGTTATTTATAATATTAATAGCATTTAACGCTGCTTTTATACTGAGGTTTGAGAAGATGAGCACACAAGAACAATTAAAAGAGAAATGTGGTTGGGAAGTGGTAAACTAAAACTGTCAATTCGTGTCACCAAACAGTTTCTTTGTCTTCTTTGATTGAGAATGACATAATTTGACATTCACATCACAAATGAAAAAAAACAACTCAACTAAACATCGTATTTAAATAAAAGCGTTGCATTTTTTTTTACCTCGCCTTCACCTTTCCAATTATTATTGATAACAAGAAGGGAATAGCCTTCAACACAGTAATTAAAAGTTGTCACAAGGATTAAGAAGGATGAACTACAAAAATAAAAAGCCTGAAGCATTTTTCAAATTAATTTTAACGGGAGATAAGTGGTTTAAATCATTTATTAATATAAACAGCCAACGTTTCGAAATTCATTAACGAGTTTCTTCATCAGGGCAGAGAGAAATACAGAGTTGAGGAT
>JAANSM010002575.1:0-14712 GCA_036850725.1 Orchesella villosa | reverse complement strand
TGGATTTTCTAATATTTCTTATGGAAATTTTCTATTGCCGTCCCAAATCTTTGCGCCCAAAAAATGCATTGGAAAGCATAGGCATGTCAACACTTATCGAATTCTGTACAACCCACTTTGCGCTACTCCTTTACTACACCTTTTCGATCGTTTCCACCTTTCACCATATAGTAAGGCCCTTCGGTGCTTTGCTCCAAGTCCTTTGTTCATAAATTCTTGCCTTCTCCATGTAATTTATATTAAGTTAACATTCATTCAGATTCAGTTGTTTGCTAAATTATATACTGATAAATCACCCTGTGTGGCGTTTAAGGCGTCTCAATACAAAACTGCGGAAGGAAACTTTCTTTCTCAGGCATGGCGGTGATAATTTTATATAATATCAACTGTATGCTAACTACTATGTTTTACACCGCCACGCGGAATGCGAGGATCCACAGCATGACAAAAATACAAATTTTCACTTTCACTAAAATAAAAATTCTTATATTCCTTGATTTTTCTCTTTTCACTGTTTCAGTATTTCTCCATTCTCATTCTTCTTGAAATCTTCAACCACTGGTTGTGGTTGGTTTTGAGGGCCTGAGCTCCAAGAAATCAATTCTTCATCATGGGCTTTCTTTTTAGTCATCATTCTGTTGAATTCGTCAATTTCAGATTGATATTTTGGAGTAGTTATACCAAGATAATAGGCTGCAGTCCCCCCCATTCCCTCCAATACATTTATTGTTTTTGTACCAGCCCTGGAGCCGTGATGTCGCATCCATTCAGGCCAACTCATGTTTGACTATGTGAAAGAACAAAGGTTAAAGGTATTTTGCACGCATTCATGCTATATTAAATGTTTAAAAAGCTTTTACAGCACTCACTGTATTAACTGGAGCTGCAGAGTCAGTAGAATGGGCTTGGGATTTAGTAATTGGGAGCTCAGAGGATCTGCTCATGTCTTCTGAACTGAGATTGTCATTATCCCCTTCGTCATCCTCTAGGGTGCTTCCATCAGCAAAATGAATAACCTTTTTGATTGGTACTTTGATCACTGATTCCTTGATATCTGTTGATCTAGACATGTCTTGCAACTTTATGTCCTTTTCAGTTTCAGAATTTTTTATCTGAAACAATCAAATGAAAGGTTGCAAGTGTGACCTTAAAAATTATATGATGACACACTTTTGACTTTCTAGCCTTTATAAAAGCACTTATTAAAACGTTATATTCATATGACAGGTTAAAGTTTAGTCATCATTAGTTTAATCAATGTGCTTTTACCTCCGACATGGTCTCGCTTGACACTGGACTGAAGTGAAGTCCAATTCCAATGTAGCATGAAAGTTCCCTAAAAGCACACAGCACACTTATGTACGTTAGGACAGGAACTGCTTAAACTCACTTACAAACTTAAATATTTATGGAGGAACAAGCTTTGCAACAGAAATAACAGTTATAATTTAATCATGAATCATAACCAAAAACAGCTAGACGTAGAATGGGTGTAATATAAAGAGTAGTTGTTCCTTCTTATTTCTTGGTTGTTGGTGTGCCCCCAATGATATGATGATGTCATGATACTAGCAAAAAATGAGAATATACATGAAAGGTGATGGGGTGAATCTTTTTGTGCACATTCCTTCAGTTTTTTTACATTAATATTTTGGTATTTTCCAACAACCTAACAACCTAAGAATAGGCTGAATGTAAAATGATAGAATAAAATATGTATATAAGCCATATATAAACAAATCTTCATTCGCTCATGTCATGTAAAGTCTGTGAGTGTCATATAGTTCCATATACACAGTACATAAAGCTCTTTTTGGTGTTCTTTGATTCAGGATATCAGCATATCGAGCATGCATATTGCTGTCCCTGCCTTATGAGTGTAAATACAGTGTGTGTACGTACTATGTGCGACGAAGATATGGATAACCTCAAGGCTAAATTTTACGCATTATTATATTATGATGCTCGTGTGTTGCATGATATGTTGACTGCTTCTACCTGCAATTCATATCAAGGTTAATTTTTTCTCTATATGACCTCATGATCAAAAGCTAAACATATGTATTTAGTTATATGTACACATTTCAAGCATTGTTTGGACGTTCGTATCAAATCAAGGAAAATTTTAGCAATTAAATATCATTGATAGATCTGTTAAACTGTTAAATATGGTACCAACGCTGCTCACATGTCGAACTGCATGCGGTTTGATATTTAAGACAGCCACTTGATTATCTAGCGACAGAGTTATAATCCTTTTTTTGCAGCAATGTAGCTCATAAATTGTGCATGAGGAAATTGAAACTTTACATTCATCAGGTGAAAGTTGCGAGTATATTTTTTTTAACTGGAGAAATTGTGCATTTAAAAGTATGTTCGAAAAGATGCTATGCAGTATAAGTCAAACAGATTTATCTATGAAGTTTTGATTAGATTGTAATCCTAGCGTTCTATTCAAAATGGGAGAGATAGAATCAGTATACATTAAAGCATTAGCTCAAACTACGTCAATTAACGAAGTTGAGTTACAACGTGGTTTTAACAGCCCTGCTAGTTTAGTGGACCGGTCCGACGTATTTATATTTTAGGCTTTCTAAACACTGTCATAGAAATGTGCTTCTAAAAACTATCTTTTGCTTTACATTTTCGTCGTTTGCTTCTTCAGATGCGCCAGTAACAAGTTACATTCGTCTGCGAGTGACATATCGCCCACAACGCTCATTTTAGATACTATTTATATTTTATATTTTTGATTAGCTAAATGACGTAAGATTCTTCATCTTTTTTACTACGTTGTAATTCCCAATAAAAGCTATTTTCACAAGCCAAATATGATCTATTTTATATCATAAGCATGAACTTTCATCAGTATATTCGAAAATTATGTCAAACCCGAAGGATGAATTCAGCAGTCAGAGAAAGTAAGAGCGATATATTTTGCTAAAAATAATGACTTTCTGTGCGCAATTTTCAGTACAATGTAAAGTATAATTCATTTTGATACTTTCCTCCATACTCAGCTTACATATTGTTATTTCATATTTGCTTAAAAATAGTTTCGTACAATTATACGTTCAATCAAAGTATAACATATAAAACAGCTTGCGCACAGAAATGAGCAATGCGTTAGTGGAAAAAGTTTAAGTAGTATATATAAAAAATGTACAACCTATTAAAAAGTCTAGAAGTGAAGAACAGGAAGCTAAAAAAGGTGAATCTGGAGATAACGAAAAGAAAGTATCCATCATAACTATTGTCAAAGTAAAAAGCGAGACAAACACCTTGGGAAGCAGTTTGAACCATGGTCATCCACCAAGTCATGCCGCCATTCTTGAGCATGATGGGAAAACACGACCTTCCCGATTTCAAAGATTTAAAGGACTTCTGGCAATATTTATTGCCACAGCCATTTTGGCCCTAAACCCTCAAATCCTTTATTACGAACGAGAACGATACGGGAGCAAATACAGTAACAGTGATTTTCTAATGTGGATGTACGCAATATACTCTGTGCAAAATCTTATACCAGCAATGTTTGCAACGTATATGGATCCAGGTGCTATGTACAAGCCATTTGTATCGAACCCGAAATTAATTATTGCTTACTTGGTATGCTTTATATTATAAATTATGATAAATAATGAAATCAAGATTCAATCAACATCGATGATAAAATGTGAAAGTTAGTTACTCATTTTTCCCTAAACAGCTTAGAGGAATGTGCGGATCCGTTGTTTTACTATTAATCTGGGGTGGGGTCGGCTACTTTAAACGAACTGCCCCGGTTGCTGTTATAATGGCCATGTGTCCATTGTTCGTCTACATCAATGCGTTTTTCGTTCTGGGAGAACAAATTGGTTGGATTACGGTCCTTAATGCTTTAATTGCATTTGCTGGAGTGATAGTAATGAACTTTGATGGAGGAATTCAATTGGACAGGGACACATGGGTACTGGACATTAAAAAAAGGAAGCGTGCTTGTAAAATGCAAAATAATCATACTCCATCTTCCAACTAATCTTTTAAATCTGAAACTTCTAGCTTGGAACGCTTATGTCACTACTTGCAATGTATCTACTTTCGTGGGTTACGGTACTAGTAAGAATCTTGAAGGAAGTTCATCCCCTCGTTGTGAATCTTGCTTTCGGATGCTTTGGGATTTTGGTTCAGGGTTCCATTTCTTACTTTACCGGCACATTCCGAACCTTTGAAGACGGGATTGCGCTCCTCCTTTGTTTTTTAATAGCTACATGTGCAACACTGGGCAACTTTGGGTATAATATTGCACTGAAGAATGAGCAAGCCGGGGTTGTGGCGTTGGTACGAACGACTGAAGTCATTTTTTCGTTTGTTTATCAATTCATCTTTTTTGATATACCCCCGAAAAAGGAAAAGTAAGACCAATAGGCTTAATTTATAAGTTTTCGTCTTAACCGAACCTAAGAATTTATTATCTCTAGTGGAACCTTTGGTATTTAATTGATTTGTAGTATATATGGAGCTCTTCTAGTCATGTTTGGAGTGGTTTGTGTAACTTTTAGGAAAATCGTGAAGGAATCTGAGGAAGATAGTAAATTGCGCAAATTCTTTTTCTTCCTGCTTTTCTGACATCCAAATAAAATCAACAAGTAATTGCGTCAATTGCGATCACTCAATTTAACATGAAATCATACAGAAGCACTTTTATATTGCATCATTTTCACAGTACTTGATGTTACTACACTGTTTAAGAAGCTGAAGTAACTCACGAAAACATTTCTGTCTGAAACTCATCACACGTACTGTACATTACATGAGTAGCATTATCATAAATTCGAGTCTGTGCTAATGCGTGTAATAACGCATATAATCTGCCGATTCATAAAACATTAATCTTTGGAAATAGTAATCAACACCATATTCTTGACATTTTATCCCATCTACCTCCTTAGGAGTGGGCTAAAATGTGCAAAGTCAAAGAACTGCTTTGTGATCTCGTCGGATGTAGTGGGTTGACATGTTGATGAATGTTAGAAATACCAAGCTATATTTATTTTCAATCTGAATAATTCTAGAGAGGAAGCATATAAACATGAAACTCATACTGTAAAAGAACATCCAGTGTAAAATCTGCCTATAAATACTGCGCCCAAAAAATTGATGGCAATTTTTCTCATGAATCTAAGCAGACATTACCGACAAATCCCCCTGATTCAATCTCATTTATCACTTGCAGTAAATTATGACGGCTTTCATTCTCCAAAGACTACTTCCTGAATTGTACGATATGGCGATCATTTCAAGATGTTTATATATGAAATTCAGTATGTAAACAGTATCATATCTTGATATTAGGGATTATTATTAAAACGTATCGTGTGCATAAATAGATAACGCTTCCGTTCCTACATACATTCTAGTTCCCCTTTTCCCATCAACTCTATCTGTTTTGGTATCAATGGCCGGATAATAAGCTTAAAAAATCATGCTCATATTCTTAAACATTTTTGCGTAATATTCACTCATACAATTTTAGCTCATGGAAAGACTACTGTAAAATAGGAAAAATTCGAAAATGCATTGGTATTGTACCGACACCGACACGATTTTGAACTACACTGATTTCTACAAACTGTTGACTGTGTTTGAAAGTATATTGAAAGCGCATGTAGAGTAGAAGGAAAGATCAACATTTCTCAACGTAACCATATAAAGTGCATTGGTTGGATTATCCAAAAGCAGAACAAGTTTACATATACACACAAGTACCTATGTATGACAATATTATGCTTTTCACCAGTAAACGATTTCGATAAAATATCGGTCCGAATTACTTAGTTCTCCTCCACTCCATTGCAAGCAAACACAAACTTCTTAGCATCTTGAGGAGAAGACGTGAAGGCAGCAGATAGAGAGAACGGGGGCTTGTTGGGAGGAAATAGTGCAAGGGGAATAAAGATTACTAAAAAGTCTATAAATAGAACCCTCCCGGGATAAGGAATAAAGTGAAGTTGTGGAGCAAGACAGACCTTACGAAGGAAAAATCTCTGATCTCAACTACTTCTTCTAGTCTAGCTGTGGTCGATTTAGCGATTCGGGCTAAATCCAAGTCAAGCTAGTAGACGCAAGTAAAGTTCCGATCTCTTTTTGCCGGTTTTCCAAGTGAGTTTGACCTTCTTTTTTCGAAACCTCCAGCACTATAACAAATTGGACTTTTGATCCAGTGTTCTATTAATTTTTATATAGTTGGAAATTACTTAAGTGCTCCCTGTGATATAAAAAATATAATCAATTGTTCTGTTTAGGCGCAGCCCTTAACCACCAGCCACCATGTCGGACGAGGAAGAATACTCGTAAGTTTTTTAAACGAGGAAAAATTCAATTGCAACAAAAAATTTTATTATTTTTTTACGCTTCTTTTCTTTTTCTTTTAATTTCTTAACTGATCTCAATTTTGTATCAACGTATGTTCCCTGGAAAGTTTACCCCTTTGAACTTCGAGCATGGTGAAACAAAAAAGAAAGATTTTTGAAATCAAGTTATGCAAAAAAGATCTTTGTTCTGCATGGAAAATTTACTTTCCCTTTTTCATTCAAATTCATCTGGTTGTGAGCCCCTGTTTGTGAAAAAAAAACCAGAAAAATATTCTTGAAGAATTTGTGAAAAAATCCATGCATGTCTGAGAAACATTCTCTTTTTCCAAATCTATTTTGAATATTGCCAGTGCTAACATGGCTGACTTGAGTCATCTCAAGAAAAATCTTGGCAAAATAATAGCACTTCAACAGTCGGCACGCTCCTCGTTTGTACTTGTATTCAGATCAAGTATAGCGTGTGTGTATTTATATCAATATAGTTAAAAGCAGAGTATAAGGCAGGTTATCCAATATGAGTTTATAAAAGAGATGTTTATAGCATTTCGCCGAGTGAACAAGAAAGTGATGTGTTGACTGCTGAAGCAACAGGAATTGTTATAAAAGACGCATTGCTAACGACATGCATGCATGGGAGCAGACAGACGCACGGAAGCAGTGCACACACACACACAAGTAGGAAGTGGAAGTGATCACGACTCTATGAGAAATGGTGGCTTTTGGATTGGGATACCAAAGCCCGAAGAAGAGATTGACTACGAAACAGAGTCGTTTCTGCATCCTATATTTCAACTCCAGACTAGAGATAGTCTTCGTCGAAAAAAAGATATAGAAATTGAACTCTCTTATCCTCTACTGGTTGCGTCTAATGTAATATATATATATTCAGTCTACCACATGTATAATTAAGCTGTGGCATGGCCTTATCGAGCACAACTGACGTCACCTCACCCACTGTACACTCTAGTGTTTATTGATACTGTACCCGAGAAATGAGAAGAGGAAAATGGATAAGCTATAAAGAGGCAAACATCAAATGAATGCCTATCATTAAATCACGCTAAAACCACCATACCACCATCTAAAAGATACGTTATAGTTATACTTGCACATTACGATCCTTACCAAAAAAATCAGAGATAATGACATGCAGCAGTTCTTAAGCTGTTCAAAATGCTTAGTACAATGTTCTATTTAACGATTATGCACACACCATTTTCAAGTTTACTGAATTAGTCCGTTCGTACTTGCCCCAATACAATGGAATCCAGGGACACATACAGATACAAAAAGTCTAATACACTTTTGTCTTTTTTTAGTTGGGAGTAGTAATTAGAATAGATGGCTTATATATACTATATATATATATGTAACAACACTACACTATACTACTAATGATAAAAATATTCGCAATGAGTAGGTGTAGAGAAACACGTAACCTTCTCACACATTTGCATTTCTCTACTGATGAAAAAAATTCCTTTTGTTCTGATTACTATTTTTTACAGTGAGGAGGAGGCAGAGGCGCCGTAAGAACCAATACATATTCAATGACCACCAAAATCAAATGCAATCTGTTTTCCATTTCCTAATTTTTTTAGCTTATATCTTATCTACAATAAGATTTTCTTTATGATTTTTTTTCTTTACAGAAAGTAAGTACAAGGTTTTACCATCTTAAATACAATATATACGATATTATACAACAAAAAATATCTGTACATATCTATCATCTCATCCACATCCTAAATATTGTATATGATACGATACAAGGGAGAAACTATAGACTCCAATCAAAAGAGGATGAGTCCTAAGTCCTGTGCCATTTTACGCCCATATATTCATTCATTATACACAAAAATATCTTTCTCCATATTTTATATTATATAATTTATATCACTTCTTATCCCATACGTCCAGCTGTTGGAGAAAATATATGTATGAAACATGATTATCCAATTGATACTTTCATTTATTTTTCTTTTGCCGTTTTTGAGTTGCCGTCAGATTTGCCCCATAAATAAACAGTTTGTGCAGTGCACTACATAGGCAACATAGTAGTGAAGCAAATAAAGCGTATTGTTAATGCTGTACAAACTTTATGTACGTCTGTACCGTACAAAAAGAAAGCTGAAGCTGAAGAACCTTCTGCTCTCTGCTCCTTTTTTTATTTTGCTTGTTTATATATCTGCTCTCGTTTCGTTTCGTTACGTTCAGTTCCGCTATATATAGATAGGCAATGTACAGCTTTTTATTTTATTTCTGTGCTGCGCTTCTTCCCTAAAAGAAGCCGAGTTAAAAAAAAATTCAAGTCTGTTCGTACTTAGCACACATATATAAGTATATATTATGTCTGTGAATATCGTTTTTCACGAAATTTCTACTTCATACAAAAGTAAGTATTGCCCTGCCGTGAGTATTTTCCAAAAAAAGAAAGACAGCAAATATTATGCAATGCAAATGCCATGATGTACTTGGCTAGATAAAGTTGCATACATAACTTTTACCATATTTATTATTATTATTATTACATCATAGCTCTGCTACTAAAAGCAGAAAGCAATCATATGAAATTGACGTTATATATATCTATCTATATTATTGATATTATGTTTCTTTTCTTTTGTATATACTTTTAATATATATTGTGGTTTGAATTTTTTGAACTTTATAGTAAACTATATATATATACACACACATCTCCAGATTTATTGATATTCTTTTTGAAAATCAAGAGTAATTTTACCCAAAATAATGTAAACATGTAGTAGGAACGAAAAGAAACCAGACCTGTTTTTTTATTATACTTTTTTATGTGACAATATTATTCAAAATTTGAACCAGATGCTATGATAAGTTTAGCCCACGAATATGAACCACCCAGATGCATAGCATTTCGTATTATTGTTTCAAAATATAAGAAGATCCAATAATTTTCTAGAAAAATATATTGTATAATTTTACCATGTTTTTATTAAGAAGGACTTATGGCACAATATGATACATTTTTAAGGAAACTTTTTTTTTGTCAAAGAAAAGTATTTTAAAATCTCCTTTATTTTTTGCCCTTTTTTGTTATCCCTTTTTACAGGAACACTGCGTCTCAAAAGTACGTAAAAAACTTGTATTTTGTACCAAATCAATGTTTGCATGCTTCTCGTAAAATGTGACGTTCCGTTGATACTCGTGTCATTTTATATAAAGCTATATAAATGTATTCTATGTGGCTCGCTAACCAAATCACCTATTATTGCATGCTGTCTTTTTATGTGCGCTGAGCTCTTGCTTGTTGCATGATTATATTATGATTATTCATGATATAATGTGGTGTCTGCTGTATACTACGTTGGGTTGAATAATTTTTTTCGTTAGCGGCTTCTATTCTTCCAGGAAAGATAAAAGTACATAAATCTTTCCGCTTTTATTTCCGCTTGACAATATTTTCCATTATATCAAATATATTGTAGAAACCCAATCAAACCATTAATATTTCCAACAAAAAGAAAACTTCCTTTTTAGCACTGTACAAAATACTATTATACTTTATCTTTCACACTTTCACTTCACTACATATTGAATGATACAGCACATTTTATATTCTTTTTACCTTTATAACCAACCACCCAGACGTAAGATTGATAATTAACTAAAAACAGTGTACGATATGTAATAATGAATAGGATTATTTGCTAACTGTCAGAGTAATACGATGGATTTGTGCTAACATTTTGAAATCTAAATACAAATAATTCAATCCTGTTTATGATCAAATGCCCAATTCTGGAAATAAAGGGAGGAAGTCAAGCCTGACTTCGTCCGAGTAAGTATTATAATCACATACTTTATATTCAAATGTAAAATTATGTTATATTAAATTAAATTAATGACGGGCTGAATTTTCAAATGTGAATTAACAGAGACAGGAGAAAAAGATGTCGGAACTGGACGAACAGCTTAATGTCTACATTGATGAGTGGCGAAAACAGAAGTCGAAGGAGGAAGATGAGCTCAAAGCCCTCAAGGAACGTCAAATCAAACGACGAGTAAGTTTATTATAACTATGGCTTAGTATAAGTTAAAACTGGATGAAAATTTGAAAATGGTTAAGACTAAGTATGAGCTGCTAATCGTAAAATGTAGGCCCTCCGTGGACAACAAGAAATTGCGCTGAATGAGCGCAAGAAGAGGGAAGAGTTGGAGAGACAGAAGGCAATTGAGGAAGTCAAGAAGAAGGAAGCAGAAGAGAAGCGTAAGAAGGTTGAGGAAGCGGAGAAGCTCAGACAGCTCATTATCAAAGCTGAGCAAGAGAAGCGAAGAAAGATGGAAGATGAGAGGAAGAAGAGAGCACATGAAGAGCAGCTCAAGCGTCTTCGTGAGGCTGAAAGCAGGAAGCAACTAGGTGGCAGGCAAGGCTACGGTTCCTCTGCTCAAGGTTCTGAAGGTGCTGCTGAGGCTCTCAGCAAGACCAAGGAGCAGTTGGCAGAAGAGAAGGCCATTTGTTTGAGCATTCGTATCAAGCCCCTCAACTTGGACGAGATTAATGGTCGGGATGGTCTTAAGCGAAAGGCTGATACAATGTGGACCCAAATTGTGACATTAGAAACTGAACGCTATGACTTAGAGGAGAGGAACAAGCGACAGGACTACGATGTATGCATGTAAAAAATCATCCTCAGCCAACCTAAATATTCAGACCATAAAACATTTATTTCAATTTGTTTCATTGCACAGCTGAAAGAGTTGAAAGAGCGTCAAAAGCAGCAACTCCGTCAGAAGGCCTTGAAGCTTGGTCTGAACCCTGAGGCGTTGACCGGAAAATACCCAGTATGATTTTTATATAAATCTAAATATATTTCATAAATGAGAGAAAATAAGAATCAAATAGTCATAATGGTATACTATGTTTTACATCTAGCCCAAGATCCGCCTTGCCTCCAAATTCGAGAGGCGAGTGGATACTCGTTCCTACGAAGAGAGGAAAAGTCTTTTCGAAGGCGTAAGTTTCAATTTTTTGCTTGAAGTTTTTCTTAAATATAATTTATACTTCCATGTTTTAATTCTTCACTCTTTTCAACTTTTATCTCATAGGGAAATCTTAAGATCATCCAAGAAGCCAATGAGAAGCTCTGGCAGGACAGGATGGACGAATTTAAGAAGAGACCAAAGAGTAATATTAAACTTTTTTTGGGGAATATGTAGAAACATTGAGGATTTATGTGAACATTCATATTTATAATGGTTCTTTCTATAATTCTAGGCCGACTCCCAAAATGGTTTGGTGAACGACCTGGCAAGAAGAAGAACGATCCCCCCACTCCTGATGAAGAGGAGGGAGCAGCTGTAAGTTGTTTGACAAAATACCTTATCAAGTCACTTTAAATGTGATTAGTATAAAATATGTATTTCTTATTCGTATAGGCTGGTGGCGCTGAAGAAGAAATTGAAACCTTCCAACCTGAACCTGAACCAGAGCCAGAACCCGAACCAGAGGAAGTTGAGGAGGAGGAAGAGGTTTGCTCAAAATTTTAAATATTTTCAACTTTAATTTTTTTGTCATCAACTAAATAAATTTTTTATTTTGTAACCTTTCTAGGAAGAAGAAGAGGAGGAAGAAGAAGAAGAGGAAGAAGAAGAATAAAGTTGCCAAAATTTTAACTACTACTTTCCTTATCGTAGATAAGTTATGTTACTGGTTCATATTAATAATTGATCTGCATAATCAGCTATGTACACAATTTGCACAATATGAATTCGAAACTGTTATTTCCAAAAAAATCAAAATCGTACTCTGATCACAATGCTTTTTGTCTCTCTATCTCTTTCTCACTCTCTCGTTGCTTCTGTCTTCCTTTCTCAAAGAAAAAAAGATGGATCAATTGGAAACTCAAATGGTCATCATAACAGAATAATAATACACTTCTCATTTGCTTGCTGGGATACGCATTCTTCGACTTCCTAATTTTTTTTTGGTATTTGATCATATAATATTATGGTCACTCGGATGTTTTCATCGATCTGACAAATAAAAAACCACGCTCAAAACGCAATCTTGAACCACCAGTTAATACAAATTTACAACTATGAAGCTAATTTTTTACTAGAATCAAAAATTAAAGTGTAATACAATTTGTTCATGATGATACACAACGCATCCATACGTTTTTTACGGAACTTCAAATCCAAAAATCTTTCATAAAACTTTTCTAAATGCTTCTAATTTTTAAAAGATCTACTTGAAAAAACATAATGATAACATACCTAACATAAATTCATAAATAATTTCGTCATTTAATTATTCTTTAGTTTGACTAGGACATTTGTAAGCATTTTTTTATTACCGGTAACTACATACATAGTTTTCTGCTGCTGCATTGCATTCTTTCCTTAGCACTGCGCAACGAGAGAATTCACTTACGCTGCGTTTTGCATTACAACCGTTGGCAGAGTGGTAGAAGTTGCACTGGAGAGGTGTAGTGGAAGAACGTATGAGCTATATCTATCCAGCTCAACTCCGGGACTGCTGCCACTCGACCCGAACCCTGAGAGTGGTCCACATGAAATGAGGAAGTGGCTTTAGTTACTGAACTCCTCCCGGTTCCAGGAGTTTCGCTTCTGGTTTCCTCTTTGGTTACATACACGCTAACTTTTACTACTGCTCACATATAAAATGTATGCATGAATGTAACTCTCTCTCTCTCAAACACACACTCTCTCTGGACTCTTCTTTTTCTCCAAAATGTGTGCCCATTGTTCATACCATTTCATGCCACATGGGTATAGCTACTCAAGTCATATTATGTAGGATAGCATATTGCATAGAGGAAGAGAGTAAAAAACAAGTTGCTCTTACTTAAATTTAATAGGAATAAGCTACACGAGTCATGCTTTCTCTTTCGTTATTCGTGTGTGATACCTTTTTAACCATTACACACCGCGGTCTATCGTTGGATGAACACCCAACAACAGATACGAGCTCATTTAGATCTCAGACTACAAAGTGAGCTGCACTGGATGGAGATCCTAATCTGGGTTATATAATACTTAAGCTTTAACCATTTTGGTCTGATAAAGTAAAACCCTGTTTATGTGAGTCCTAATTAAGACGTAAAGGTACAGTTTTTACTTATTATTAGGGTGATCTTACTCAGTTTAGTTTAACTTCAATGGAAAAACAGGAGTTTCAGTACGTAATGGGGTATTGTGAGACAGGTGAAAGTTTGTAAGGAACAAAAGTGAAATTCATTATATTTTGTGGAATAAGGATTAGTGCATAAGATTCTTAGTTCATATGTGCGATTCAAGCAGTAGTACTATGACAAGCGGTTCACCCCGTTCAACTAAAACCATTAATCCGGATTTGTCTCCGATGAGTACCAAAGAAGATAGCATGCACGACACGGTGAAAAACCCGAATAGTGATGCTGCAGCACCAGGTGCCAAACAAAACCAAGTAAGTGATTTGTTTCGTATTAAAATGATGGTTTTATATAATATACAAGCATAAGCTTAGTGGCAATCAAGTTTTGTACATGCTAAATTTAATTAGGTGGGCACAGTTATGCTCTTTGGAGTGCCAATTGTTTCCCTCGTCATGGATGGAAAGGAGCGTCTTTGTCTGGCACAAATTTCTAGCACGCTTCTTAAAGATTTCAGCTACAATGAGATCCACAACCGACGAGTTGCTCTAGGTATAAACTGTGTTCAGTGCACTCCAGTCCAACTGGAAATCCTGAGACGTGCAGGTGCTATGCCGGTCACTTCAAGACGTTGTGGGATGATTACAAGAAGGGAGGCGGAACGGTTGTGTAAAAGCTTCTTAGGAGATCATGCACCACCTCAAGTAAGTCATCAATTTTGGTATATATTTTAGAACATTTTTAACGCGTGTTGGTACGGTTGTTGACATCCTTTTCTGAAGAAAAAATGTATTTGTTTTGTGAAAAATGCACCCCTTCTGAATAATAATTTGGTGAGCTATTGTCGAAATCTACGTTTAATAACGATGAAAAACATTTTGATTTATATACTCCCTTGTGGGATTTTTGTCCCTTTTCTATGTGAGGTCTTCCTTTTCCCAATTTAACGAAATAATACATTTTAACAAAATATTACGATTACGAATGTCTGTGTTTATTGAATATTTTATGAACACTTTGAAGCAGTAAAATGTGAACGATTTATTGTCCATGAAGCATGGCAATCTAATATGGTGTTATTAGAGAGAGAGAGAGAGATGCAGAATCGAAAAGGTCATGGGCCCCCAGCTTTCATGAAAATGTAGCAAAACAAGTACAATAGGGGGTTATATATATGCTCCCATTATTATACTGACAAAAGCAATATATTTATTTTTTACGAT
>JAANSM010002574.1:0-14714 GCA_036850725.1 Orchesella villosa | reverse complement strand
TGATTGGTGGAAATCTTTACCACTCGCACTAGTTGGGTCACAAGAATGTCTCTCACTGTCAGTACTGCTGTCGCTGAATCTACTATCGTAACTCGTTCTGTATGATGATTCTGAAGCTAAAGAAGAATCGTTTATGTTATAAATATAACTTTCATGATTGCATAAATAATACATAAGTATCTACTAATATGGAGGGTTTGTAATTACCTAATCTTGGAGGTTGGTTAGAGACAGGAGAGGGAAGAAGTGGCTCGACAAATCGTGATGGTTTTGGGGAAGAAGACGTTGAACCTGAAGAGGGACTACTATTGAATGGTTGGGTGGGCAAAGTTGGCCCTGTGAATGAGAGGCCAGTGGGGGATACCACACTAAAGCCATTTGTACTACTGTCAGAATTTGTTCTTTGTACCGGAAGAGGTTCTTTCGAAATAATGCGGTCCTTTTTCTTTTCTAAATAGAAATGATTTCACATTATTAAATATTAAATCATCATGTCTAAATTCATTTGTATTCATGTATTCCTACAACTGAAATGTAGACTTACTTATTGATAACGCTCCTTTTATCCGATCTAGAATAGCAGAAGGCTTCTTACCACCTTTGCTATTCTTCCTGTAATCTTCTCTCAATTTTTCCAACATTTTCATTTTTTCTTCAATCGATTGCTGTACATCAGGACGCTGTTTCCAACTTTCAAATAGAAGTTCCACCATGTGCATGTCGTATGTATTACTTTTAAAGTAATTCATAAGCTCAATGAGCTGCTCATCAGCAGGATCCAGTGGAGCTGTAACTTCACTAATATTGCTATTTGTATGACTGATACCACATGGATTTCCGTTGAGGAATGGGGTAGTGTTGTTTGAAATTTTTCTGTTATTTTCCGGATTCGAACCTCTTCTTAGAGGATTTTCGTGGACAGAAACTTTACGAGGCTCATTCTTTCCTTTGGATGAAGACACAGGTGGTTTTGTGATTACGATGTCATTAGTGATTAATGGTTCCTCCGCAGTTGGCTCTTCTGTAGAACATTCGCTAAGGGTTCCTACTCCTTCATTCATTATCAAATATCCGCTAGATGTAACGTGAGTACCAGCAGTTTTTGACATAAAGACTGGAAGGGGTAGTTCCGCCTTTGGGGGAGGAACGGGACGGGGATCTGGAGGGGGTACTTCGTAGTCTTGGTCTCTAGTTCGTGGAACGTCGTAGTTTTGCATAATAGAATTACGCTTCTTTGCCGTATTTGGAGAAACTGGATTCCTCTTTTCCCTTGTTTGTACTAGTTCCGGATTATCTAAAGGATTTCCATCTACATTGACGTACTCACGTCGTCTAAAATATCTCGGTTTGGGTGTTTTTATCTCTTCACTCTCATCATCTTCACTCTTCGTGCTGTCTCCAACTTCTGAGAGACTCCCCTGAGAACCACAGGCTTCAGAAGGGGAGAGATCCCGAGAAGGAACAGGTTTTGCAATCAGCTTCATCTTTGGAGCTTCCAATAATTCTAATGCACCTGCTCCCAGTAGTTGCTCTTCCAGTAAACTTTCATCTTCGCTTTTGGCATCCCCTGTTTCCTGGTTTGTCTCTTCAACTGCTTCTTGATGACCATTGTCAATTTCATCAGTGTTATCCGAATCAACAGTGTCTTTCTCCACTAGCTCTTTAATGTAGCGGTAGGCAATGAAGGAATTTGAGATTTCCTGGTAGTCTGCAATCAACTGACCGATTTGTGAGTTACCACGAGCAAATGCAATGTCTGAAGGAGTTTCATCCAGATCATTTCGGATGTTGCAGTGTGAAAGACCATCTGCTTCGTCCAGAACAGTGAATGCAGTCTTTGGTAGGCCGTAATGTGCAGCAAAGTGCATGATAGTGGGTAAAATATCCGCTATAAAATGTAACGATATCATGTTTTAAAATGAAAAGATTTCAATAAATTAAAAAAATAACAAAAGTTCAATTTACCTTTGCAAATGATAATCCCATTCATCAGCTCCAGTGCTGGGTCCGTAGTGTAGTCCGTACACTCTTTATAGTGCCTCATCAATATGACTGATATGTGTTCGTCCAAACATTCCAAAAACGGCGGAAGTAGCTATAAAAGAAAAAAAAGTTTATTTACAGTTTCTGGAAGTTGGATGGGAAACACAACATTGAAGATTTCAATTGGTGATTGTAAGTTTCACAGCATCCATACCTTCGCCATACGATCCACATCATCTTCGTTCAACACGCCTCACATTCAACTCAGATTTTATCCTGCTTCCACCAATTTTGTTCCTGTTGATAAATACGGAGACATCCACAATAGCTTCTCTGTCTGGACTGAGGGACTCTGAATAATGGGAATATTTAAATTTTACGGGTGAATTCTTTCGTGAAATACGTGAAAGCAGATATTTATCTCGTCTTTATGTTTAAAAAATGTTCTCTTCTTGCGTGCATACCCGGAATCCGGAGGAGTACTGTGTGAGGATTTTCCATTTTTACTTCAGAAACGATGCTCACTTGCACCGCTGTTCTGAGCTCGATACGAACCTCATCATTTTCCTCTACAGGCTTTTTGAAGACGATAGCAATTTTGGGTTGCTCACGAGTGACTTTTTTAGGGAACACTGAAAAATTGCTCGAGTTGCTCAGCTCCACATTATAAATTCTTAGAACTTGCTCCGTAAACTTTTTACAAAATTCCGGCTCGTATTTATTGGTTGAGCGAAGATCCACTGCGAACCATTCACGAAATCTTGGAAGCACTGAAAAGAAGAAGAAAACCGTCATCATCATAATCATCAAGAATGTGCAAAATGAAGCTGTAATTCACATTCAAAGGACATGTTCACACATAACAAAACAAGTTAGGTGTATCATTACTACACCCACAACATCATCAAGCTCATCAACTAAAGCATGCTTACACAGACTTTACAAATCATTTTTCAAGAATAAATAGAGAGATTGAAAATTCAAAGCAATATAAATGTCCTTACAGTAAAAGCTCATGCATTGATGTAGGTAAATGGTAAACACGCATATTTAAAAAAAAGTAGGAAGGGAAAGTTTCATAGCAAAAGCAAGTCATTCAAACTGTCATTTGTGTGCTGCTTTCAACCATCTCCGGAAATAAAAAAATGTTTTGAGCCACTTACCCGATTCATAACCATCCAATACTTCTTTCTCTGTCACTGCCATCAGGACAGCAATGACGGTTTTCGACCTAAAAACACGATTTATTGGAGACAGGCGAGGTCTCTTTGATGCTTCATCTTTCAAACGTTGCAAAAAATGATGGGAAATGATCACGATCTGAACCTTGGCATTATGCACTACAACCCTGTCGGTAGGATGATCCAAATCCTTCAGATCGTAAGATTTTAGCCTGCCAAAACAGCCATAAAAGTTGTATTTTAAATTCAAAATAATTATTATCTTTAATCTTCCACTTCATCTATAACTACCACCATTATATTATACGCATGAGCACATCATAATAATAATACTACTACATATTTTCTACTTACATGACATCCATTTTCTGATTATCCTTCGTCATCAATTTCTCAAAAATTCCGCGGATGTGTGCTTCCGCTTCTCTGGAGAAAAAACATTCTTTGCACTTGACGATCGCTACATCCATTTTTGATCTCTCTGGAAGAAAATCAAGACACCAAATTATGTTGAAGTGTCTTTTAAAATCTTGGGGAAGATTTTTTATCACGTTTAATTTTTCAGCTTCAGAAGAAACTTTCAGTCTGATACGGGGACTCGTGCACAGTCATAATAACGCATGAATAATCTACAGTTTTGGTTTTTGAATGCAATTTATTTGTCACTCGTGGGTAAGGAATGTCGAGTGTTTATTCAACTTTTGGAAACTTTTCGTATCATAAAGTTTTCTTGTCACCCACCCACTACTCTACTCCACACTACTTTTGCAGTCAAGTATATGCTTCTTCTTCCTACATGACGTTTTGTAGATAAAGATTGTTATGCTAACAGGAAAACCACAATATGAAAAATTTGCTAGTTTGTAGTTGAGCTTCACAAATACATTTAACGTCATCAGAATTGAATGGCTACATGCAAAAGTGCGTAAAACTGCATATTGTATCGTTAGATTCTCTGTTTATACAGTTTATATGCAATATGGAAATATACTACAAATTGTGAAGTTGAAGACTTGGATATAATGATACAGTTTAATCAATTTAAGCTCG
Source organism: Orchesella villosa (assembly GCA_036850725.1). Taxonomy (NCBI): domain Eukaryota; kingdom Metazoa; phylum Arthropoda; class Collembola; order Entomobryomorpha; family Orchesellidae; genus Orchesella; species Orchesella villosa. The sequence continues at coordinate 10,500 of JAANSM010002574.1, read as the reverse complement.
TGTTTATGGTTGGAATCTTTTGAAGCTACACATTCCTGTTTGTCATAAGTTTCCTTCGCATTTCGTATTACGACAACTAGTAGACATATATAGATAGTGGATTCCATAATCACTTTCATGCTATATACATTACACGGCACATGGATAAATAAAATAAGGTATCATATCATAAGTAATGGGAAATGAAAGTGTTTTAGAGCATTTTGCTGTGGCAGGATTTTCCACTAAAAAGACATGTTTTAGCTGGTAAGACTATGGAAATTGACTAACATGTTTCATACATTTTGACTTCATCTTTGCAGCTATGCACTGATTGGAAATTCAAATGACGTAGAGGAAAACGGCAATGTAAGGGCTAATAATATAGTAATCATCATAATCATATCATAGAAACTCCATATAGCTATCATTTATCTAAAATTAAGTATTATGATGACATGCCATACGCAGAAAGGTTGAGTCAAGTAAGATAGCAAATTCAAATTGTAAAAAATTGCAATCCTTCGTCTGTGTCTTCACTGGAATATACGTCACCATATATTTTATACCATCGAAATCGAAAGTAAGTAAAAATCAATGACCTCTCCTTTTGGTCTTCAATCTAACATGCGTATTTTGAGATCAGTCCTAATCAATCATAAAATTTCTGAAGATAAGTTTGTTTGTGTATCGAATCCGACCAAGCATGCTCGCGTGCAGCCAATTAAGAGAACGATGTATGAACAAGAAACTATAAAATCCTCTCATTAGAGCAATCGTGTGCATGTGTAGATTCTTTCAAGGAGACATGTATGCCTAAGATAAGATAGGTTGATCCTATCGTTACCTTATATAGGAGAGGCAGATTTTATTCTTTTTCCAGACTTTTCACTTACTCCTTCAACATCATATGAGCAGGTCAAACCTTTTTCCTTTTTCAATGATAAAAACAATCTGGAATTCAAGGCACAAAAGCAACTCTTTTGAAGGATGAAAGGACTTGTATTGGCATCTACATATAACATACATGCTTTAAAAGATGTACGACCGTCAAGTAAATACTCCGCTTTCCGTAATGAAATGAGCTAAGAAATCAAGTAAAACTCATTCCTAAGTTCCAGTAGTGTGTGTTACTTCACATCAAAGCATCTCGTTGGTATTGACCTAATGCTCTCTGGCTCTTTGGACTTTCCTTCATCTTTCAATCCCTCTGTGTGGCGTGGCACAGTAGTATCAACTTCAGAAGTTCGTGTATAACCCATTAGTACAGTTGATGATGGTCAAATTGCTTGTTCTGTTTCAATTTATATTACCAGCTCTATGATATATATCAAATGAATGCTCTCTTTTCAGAGATTAAATGAACGTGTCATTCGATCTGCTTTATATATGTCCGTCGTGCGCTACACCAGCATGTTGTACATGTTACCACTAACCAAACTGATCATATAACAAATTATGCTGATATGCCATGTTCAAGTGCATAGTTTGTTTTCCTTCATTCTCCCTTTCAAAATGGAAGCTAAAAAGGCAAAAACAGACCGAATTATAAATACATCTTAGTGTTTATAGATTTCATGGTTTTTTAATGGAAACAGGTTTCGAGCAGGGTGGCCTGGATCTCTCCGTTGTTCCATTACATTTAGCCATAAGGGCGTGCAAGCGTCGTCTGGTCGTACTGTATAATGCTTGGTAGGAGTCGTGGTATATTGTTGTATATATATCTACTACTGTTTCTTTGGGATTTTTTTTAGAGTTTAACTTTAAAAACAGACGGCATTCAGTTCATTACTCTTATTCCAAGCAAAACTTAGTCTGCTAATTGGAGTAATTACTGGGAGGTTACAATTTATGAAGTTTTAATATATGTAGCCACTTATGCAATCAAATAAACTAGACATTTATGTGGGTGCTCATAAAAAAATTAAAATATTGCCCATGTCCACTTTCCAGTTTTCCTGTTTATAATTTAAAGAATTTTCATTTAAGGAAGTTACTGTTTTAAATATAAACGAATGAGTGAATGCACTAGTGCGCATCCTGGCATCAGGCGGAAGTCTTCTTAGAATCAAGGTATTCATAAGCTCTTTAAAAAGTCGAATTTTTTGTTGATAAGTAATAAAAAACAAAGTCTTAAAAAACCCAAACAGGAAAGCTACAAATTTAAATAACTTCCTGCAGAAACATTCAAACAAGGAATGAATGAATGTACAATGTATGAAGTTTAAATTTGGATCGTTCGTCGAATGAAAGAGACCCTTCAAGGAAACTGGACAATGAGAGATAGCAGAGTAGTAGAAACTGCGTCTGGTATTGTTCGATATGGCTTAAAATGAATGTAAAATGTACAATTTTTGACGATAATCCTGATTGAAAACCCATGACTTTGGGTTTGGCTCAGAAACCTACAAATCTTCTTTGATTGACGACTGCTCCATACTGCTTTGTGTATTGAAATACAATTTGCGCTTTGTTTGCACTCACAGTTCATTGTAAGATGTTTTGTCTGTCTCTTATCAAAGTACACTTTTGTTATGTTTGCTACCGTGCCCTTGTTCGCCCTTGTTCTGTCCATCTTAGACGTGATACCCGATACCCGCACCTTGCAACTCAACCTCAAGTCCATGTTCCACGTCCCTTGTCTGCCTATCATTCTTTAATGAGTTCAAAATGATTGGAGGAAACTTGATGGCAGAGATAGAACTTGATTTGGTAACTCTTGCCTTTAAATTGTAGTTTACAAAATCAAACCAGAAATGAATCTACGCTGGCAATGTTCCGTGATTTGGAAACTGTACCACACAAGTGTAGGCACATGTAGCGTCATTATTACCTATTTGTCATAGTTTAAACTTTCAACCGAAACAGTACTGCATTTACATCATAAAATACATAGTTAGACCTGTCCCTTCTAATTCAACAAGCTACCCAAGTAGATAAGACAAACAAAATGAATTTATGTTTCCAGCTGGAAAAAGCAGAGTCTAGGTCCAGAGGCTATCTCTCACGTCTCGTGACATGTCGACCCCCTACGCAGTCAATAGGAGCAATCTGCTTGTATTTTCTTCCGAATGAACTCAGTATTTGCTCTAAATAACCGCAAGCAAACTATCAGTATTTCTCAGTTCAGCTCAATCATATTGTAAACTAAGCNTCCGAATGAACTCAGTATTTGCTCTAAATAACCGCAAGCAAACTATCAGTATTTCTCAGTTCAGCTCAATCATATTGTAAACTAAGCATACTTTCATATATACAAAATACTAAGGCTGAAAATTTGCAGCGGTGAATGTGGTGATGTACAGTTTGCTGGAAACTCAACCAATGTATGGGGGGAAATGAGCAAGTCCTGGTCTTCATACATTTTTTCCTGTTAATTAAGACAGGTCGTACATAATCTAAACACACAGCAACAGAATGTCGAAAAGGAAATTTCGCTTCTAGAAATGCATTTATTATGACTCTGGTATGACGTGATCTTCTAAAAAAGGATTAAACACAAATCCTGAACATTAACAGGCCTCCTTGACACCCCAGTTCCAGGAGCTAATATATATTGCTCGAAACAGCTCTGGGTGCTTTTTTGTAAAGCAGATATGTAGTAAGTCATGTTCTTGCCAACGTCACCATCCATAAAAAAATAACACCACGCAGAAGATTGAATATATATAGTCAAGTCCCTATACATAGGCATAAGAAAGGATTGTTATATAAACGCTGAAATCGGATACGGGAAACGGTTCGGAGTTCATCCACAAAAAAGAACCAGAACTTTTTTTTCAATCCGTACTGTGAAGATGAACACATTCAAAATAGATCCAATACATACACACGTATACCGTCATTCCTTGAGATTTCTTGAGACTTGCTCCTTCTTGTGTGTGTACATATATTTCTTATGCCCGCATTATGCTTAATTCCTCTACGATTACAAGTATAATACACTATTGAAGGTAAACTAATGGATTCGAACCTACAATGTATGAATGAACATGAACATAGCACAAATGTCTCATCACCGTATATATACATATGTCTTTCTGTCATCAAAGACATCAACATCAGACCAGATCAACTTTTATGATGAGAAAGTGCAAGTAAAGCTTGCTTCTAAAACTCCGTTTTTGTTCTCTCTGACTCATTGTGAGTTCCAGGAATGAAAGGAAAAGTGAACGTTGTGAATTCATACATTCTTACAGTGGATATATGAATGGAACGCAAACCTTTTGGGAAACAATAGAATGAACAAATTGAGACTCGTCATTGAGAACTCAAGACTATTTTTTAAATCTCATTTGAACTCACCAAAAAGGCTTTTTTATAGAGATTTCCCTAATTTCTTGTTAAAAGCTTCCTCCTCACATGATGCTAAATTATTGTTGTGTGAAAGAGAAGGGTGTGTCATTGTAATTTTTCTTCAATAAAAATCCAGATTCTTTTCTTAATACATCCTTGTGTAAACGAACGCTTTGGGAAAATCAAAATAAGGTGTTTTTATCCAATTTATATTCTCATCGATAAAAAAAGGAGATTTTCTTTCACTTCTTGCAATTCCTTCGTTGAAACCCTTTAGAGTCTTTGTGTACATTAAATCTGAACATATTCCAAAACATTTTTTTCTATTGATAATTAGCAGATTCAATTGAGAGAAGGGTTTAAAATCCTGTACCTCAGGAAGCTATAACATACTGATTTTTTCTCATGATTGCGTATTTTCAACAAGATTCATCTCATATTATCATTTCTTTCATCTTAGATCGCTTTGAGACAAGTTGGATAGATATCTTAAAAGCAGAAAAACTGCTACAGGATGTGCAAAACACGTGATCTCCACATCTCACACAAAATATCAGTTGATCCTGGGAAAATCCCAAAAATCAAAACCCGAAAGTTTCTTTTTCTGACAACTTGTTCCTCACGCAATTATTATTTTCCTTCCTTGAAAATAATACCACCACCCACCACTTGGTGCTAGGGTCTTTCACCTGTTCCGTTTACTTTGTAATGAATACGGAGACAGGAAAGATATCAAATTCAAAATACACGAGGAACTGAATGTACTTATGTGTAGCAATGCAATAATGAGAGAGCGCAAAAGACTTCTTTAAAAATCTTGAAAGAGAAACTGAATTTTTACAAATGAGCTTGCGTTTCAAAAATAATAGACAACTCGGAGTCTCTCTACATCCCGATTCCCATCGCAGTTAAACCAAGTAATAAGAAAAGCCTTACAACTTCTGCAACCAAGCTTAAATGTCATCCTAAATTATTATGCGACGCTTTCCACTCCATAGCATCTCGCTATATTTGTACACAAAGGAGGAGGAAGGAAACCGGAAAACGTGTTCCCTAATCATACACACACATCTTTGGCTAACGATTAATAAGACACAAAGCTATTACTCCATAGCATAAGTACACACAGTGCTGTTGCGGCTAACCGAAAATTTACAATAGAATAAGAGAAGCCAAAAAAGTAATATGTAGTGCTAACAAGACAAAATAATAGTGGAGCTCAAGAAATAATAGTACAAGATGAAAAAAACGACAGGATGAATGCCATAATAGTACTGCTTATGGCAAACCCATTCATTGTCACATTGTCAGTTGACTTTTTCCAAAGGGTTGGTGAACAGGAAGGAAAAGAGAATATGTATATGCAAAAAAACAACAAGATGATAATATGCATGACGATGATTCCTCTGAGTCAAGTTGAAAAGCTATAATATCGCACAACTATGTGAAGCTCCTAATGGTTCCATAAATAAACATTCATCCTCACTCCTCACAACTACATTTAAGAATCCACTCTCATTCTCATCTCATACAAACTTAACAATATGACTATAGAGTGAGTGAGGTTCATCAAAGGCTTCAAAAAAGTATGCAGTAAAAACAACACAAGAGAGGAGAACAAGAGGAATGAGTAAAGTGAAAAGTTAAAATGCTTCCTGTCTCCCATCTTCCCTATTACTTTTGTAGCTCGTTCCCATTGCTAAAATATTCCAGCAAAAAGTGAGCCACATCGCGATATAAAACAAACTCTTCTAAGCAATAAGGGAGCCCAACAGCACGAGCTCATTATTGAAGACACTGTCACAGTGGAACTACAACTTTTTTTTAGAGCTTTGGCTTTTGGTCGTTGGAGTAAATTGCAAACATAAAATTCAAATGAACAAGTAGACTGCTTGACTTAAAGTCAAGTGCATATAGACGCACATGAATACCACGCAATTTTTTATTGAATGACATTGCTGCAAATCGTTCATTTCCTAGACCAGCGACAGACTTTTAGTTTTTTAAAAGTTTTAATAGGTAAGAACCCGTTGATGATGATGACGAGAATATTAGAGTTCTTTCAGAATGAAGTTTCCGGTAGTATTTGTGTGTTTTTAGTTGGCATTGGCATCAGATACGCTGTCAGATGGGAGAGAGGATGGAACTATGAATTCATTTAGCTAATCGTTCTACCAAGAAGTAACACGAGCTTCATTAAAACGAAAACGTGTGGGCATAGAACGTGTATGGCACAGCCTTCAACAACTTTCAAACTTCTTTTCTCTATATCTTAGAATAACATTTTGTAACGTGTGAGGTGACAAAATACCCAGTGTATTGATTATGCTTTTTGTTTAAAGAAAATCCCAACTTTTCATCAACTATCATACTAAAGCTTTCCTTCCCTTGCTTTTTTAAATACACTTATACCCGTATCTCGCATACATACATGTGATACATGCCTTTCTCAGGGAGTTTGTTTGCTAATGTTCTTGTATTCCTGGAATTCTCATCTCCTGTCCCGTTCCAAAGTCCCAAAAAATTGGGGAGAAACAGGCAGAAGCAACAGAGCATCACCTCTAAAAACTAATAATGAAAGACAGATAGAGCAAGAAAAACGACTTGCTTCTTGGAGTTAAAACGAAGAAGAAAAATACGTTTTGAAAAGAGCACACTTCCCCTCCACAGTGTTTTTCTAAAACATCACTTGAAGTTTTCATTTCCGTCCGGTTTACTTAGGAAAAATAAGCAATGCATCACGGAAGAGAAAAACTCGTGAAATATTACCAATTCATTCCTATTAGTTATCTCCTGGTTGAAAAGTTTACACTGGATTTGTATTCATTATCATCATCCGCACCAACATATCTCATCTCACTTACAGAACTAGCAGTAGAAGGAGTTTTCAGCAAAAAAGAGCAATGTTGTTAGTCAAGTCATCGCATTGGCATTTGCGATGGAGCAGAAGTTTTAGCTAGCAATCATCAAACATCCAAACAGTATATATTATTTAAATCAGGGCAAATAAGCAATTTCAAAATGTCTCGGCCTGGTTCTCGATTTCACTCCACTCCACCGTTTGCTGAGCTCCTTGTCAATACTGTATACATTCTATCATTCTATACATGTATAAAGATATATAGGAACTATACCTGACGAATACTGACGATTGACGAGTGCAAATGCTAATGCATAATACTTAAATGTGCAACCAGATGCAGGCATGTAACAGACGATATGGATTGCATATATGCATACTGGCAACTTGGACGTTTACTTTTTAAAGAATATTATACTAATCTGACTTTATAATACGTAACACCCTCAGCATCTTCATAATTACCCTTTGTTCCCTGGCTTGATTTCAAGCTGAAATGCAGTGATGCTTCAAAATTGGCCTGTTGCCATTTTGAAATGACAAGTCCAGTTTATACGTGTGCATTTCTGCCGAAAAGTATATAGTGTAGGATATTTGAGTGTTTGGATGGGAGTTCCCTCGTTTGATATAACCCATTATCAATAGTATCATATTACACCACAGTCTAACGGAAAATTTTTTTTACCTTTATACAAAGCCGAATAGGCGGAGACAGTTGTCCACAAGTCGCTTAGACAAGTTACTTTTTCTCTATATTTCGTTTTATGGAAGGAATATACACACACGGGTAATGGAAATAAAAGTTTATGGTCACTTTTTCCTTTAGTCAGTCAGTCTCCAGTTTCGTACGATTCGTTATATGCACCGCCAATGATCCATTTCAATAACTTGAAACAACAGTTTCAAATTGCCTTGTATTGGGGGACCAAAAAGGAGTTCTATGAAACATTTTACTTCGTAGAACGCAAAGTGGGTTTTACAGCATTTGATAGTGTTTGCTTCGTACTTGCCCTGCCATGCCTTCCTTCGTACTTGGAAGGACCACGTAGGAAAATCTGGCTAAGAACCTTGTAACTTGATGGTTACATAAGAACAATAAAAGTATGACGGGGAAAAAACAACAACAACACCCGACATACACTATATACGGCTATGTGTAGGCGTCATATAATTCACACTTGTGACTTTCTTTGCAGTTTGCATCATAAATATAAGACGAAGTTTGGGGAAAATATGGAAAAAACTCGTGTCCACCATATAGATGAAGTCTGAAAGTACATAAAAATTGGGTTGCGTTTAAAACTTGGGTTTAAAACTCTTCACCTCCAGTTCCCGGTCTTATATTTATTGCCAAAATATGGCTTACATATTCTTAAACAGATAACAAGTGCTTTAATATTTTCATGGGTAACTAGAAGTAGTCAGTCGAGTTCCCCATTTAAATCCCATATTCTTATGTTGTAAATACAAAATGAATATTGAAAAAAATATGACAGAACCAAGTGTTGTTTCAAACAATCTGTTCATTTCCCTGATGCATGAAACGACAAGGGTATCTGTCATTCCCTATTTCCCTATCGGTTCCCTATTTGCTTCATCAGTCAATTCCTTTTTGCATGCAAAGTAGAATTTGGTATCTGCTCAGTAATGGTATTAATAATTTTGAAACTATGTATGACAGTTGGCTGTTATTTCCAAAATAAACTCTGGTACATATATCTTCAAAATCCACTAAAAGCAAATCAGATACCTTTCTGACATATTTTTTCCACAGACAATAACTTTTAGTATGTCTTCCAAACAATTATCAAAAAGTCATATAAAATCCCCATCCTTCAGTAACAAAATCCTTCAATAACATCCTTCAATATCCTACACCTATTCCCAAGATTCCAAAATACAATGCTTTCTATTGTTTCAAAGCTTAAAGCTGAGAACCTTTCCTTCCAACTAAGGAACAATAAACCTACTCATTAAGTCATTGTCCACTCGTTAAACTTGGCTGAAGACTCGCATCGAAAAACAAGCTGTTACCCACTTCGACCATATGCATAAGAAACATACCGTAAGTGTGGGTGTAGGATGGACAGCCTAATTTATCTTTTTTCTGAGACCTGAGGATACAATAAGTGGTTTGAACAAAACTTGAGCATCAAGTTGCATACTAACTACAGGGAATATATTGAAAACAGTCAATTTTGTTGTTTCTTACTTAAATCAGATTAACCTGACCGATTTTTTTGTATTTTACAGCTTTTCTCAGGAAGACTTGAGGCTCCCTGAATTACTCAAGCCCATAAAATACTTATATGACACTAAGAAAGTTTCGATGGAATTGTTGAGAATCAAATAGGTATACAATAAGAGTTTGGAAATCCATAGCGTCAAAATAAAGTAGCAAGCTTCCAATCCAAAGGTAGCTTCGTAAATCAATTCCATATAGAGCATTGTTTCAAGACAATCTGTTCATTTCCCTGATGCATGAATCGACAAGAGTATCTGTCATTGTTCCCTATTTGCTTCATCAGTCAATTCCTTGTATTTTGTTTCCGATATATTTCCCTCCGTTTCTCTCGACAAGGAGTCAAGCAGTTTTAAGACCATGTCAAACTCACTGTCATTGTCACTTAAACAGCACTATTTTTGTTTTTTATGCTTTTCACTGTACAAGCTATAGGGAGCTCGTTACAGTAACAAAAATATACCATATGTCATCTTCTCCTTCTGCAAAAAATATTCCAATGAATAATGCTTGTTTTATGATATGGAAACAGGGGTGTTCCGCGGAAGCATGTGCCAAGAAAGATAGGTCGACAGAATATTATGTCTGCTTATAGATATAAGTAGAAATATAAAACAGTCTAATATTTTCATAAGAAGACGCACTGATGCGATGTGTAAAGCAAAAGTGAAAGGGGCACTGTACTACACTACTGTAACTGAAGTCTACACCTTATTATATCGGAGAAGGAAATGAGTTTCACCTTTGCTTAGAGTGCATTACTTTTCTTTTCAAGTCAGCATTTTACTTGTTTCTAGTCACCACTCCGCTCACTTTCAATATGTTCTTCCAATACTTCATCTTGAACGCGTGCCCTTTGAGTGGCCCATGTGTTCAACATCCCCTTCGTCATTTTATTCACTGTGCTTACACTACATTCATTTTTGTCAGTCATTTTTTATCCTTCATATACGTACATTGCCCTTTTCATATTCGCTGGATCATCTGCATCGTCAGCTCAACTGTTTCCACTTCCTTTCGAAACTCCTTACCAATGTCAGCGTCACCAAACAAGGGTAAAAAAGAACAGTATGGTTTGATGACGACAATCAAGATCAAGATGCTAACCAGATTCAAGTACCTA